>CALNHX010000898.1:0-272237 GCA_940337035.1 Agriotes lineatus
AATGTAAGGCTAAAATAATCCTTTTCATTCCTACAAACTATCGAAAAGGGACAAAAATAGGTGGGGGGGCTTTCCCCGAAAACGGCGGGTGATAGGGGAAAACAGGAGGTCATTTTACATAAGACTCAGCAAGAATGGGGCCAGGGCCGATTGTCATGCAGACCAGTGTTACAGAGATTAATTTTAAATAGCGGCACAACATCAAATTAATAGCACCAGGGCGCCTTTGCAGAGGTTAGTCGTAGGTATTTCGCTTATGTTAGAAGTCATAATGTCTATTGAATTAAAAAACTCGAAAGTGACGGCCTTTTGCAAAACACGTAATTTACCACATCCATTTTAGCTACCATTACTTCTCTTATATTGATACCTCTCTTTCCAAGGGCCCCGGATATTGGGATAATAATTAAGCTGTGAGCAAGCCTCTGGACCGTATGTCTTGATTGCAACTTCTCGTAAAAGTAGCTGAATTCTTCAAATTTTTTGTGAAAATATGAGAAAACCCTCTGCATGGCGATGTTTGTTAAATGCACCACGTCCAGTTGTAACTGATGATCTTCCTGTCCGTCAACCCTATCTATCAAAGGCGGTGCCTTATGTCTCAAATGCAGCTTCTCTGAATTTTCTCATCAAAACTAGGCCGAAGAAAAACAAAGGAAAACTAAGGTAGGCATATAAGATGTGCTTCCCTAAATTGTGTAAAATCAATTAAGCTATTCAAAAATAACTAGAAATCGCTTAGTGTGAAAAAAAATCCCTTAGATCGAATACAAAGGTTGTATTGTCTTTCGCTTAAATTACCAGTCATGTCATTTTACATTCAAGGGCACCTTCTGATCTTGAAAATAACTTTGTGCAATTTTCAGTAAGCGATTAATGAAAGTAAGTTAATAGAGGGGCTACGAAGAATTGTAAAAGCTCGGCTCAGAAAGTAGTAAGTATAGAGCGAAGATTACAGATTTTCACGGAGCGATAGTTTGGCAAATCGGACACGCTATCGGTTGATACGATTGTCGTGGAAAATTATAGTGGACCAATATTACCATGAAGATGGCACTAATAGTGAAGCTATGAGGAAATGTACAGAATAGGGAGAGAACTGGGGAATCAAATCGAAGGGGACTGAAGAAAATAAAGCACCGATTGAAACGGACATGTGGTGTCCTTTGCCAGGATTGTTTATTTTCTTGTTTACGCATATAGCCAGTTTGTAGTTGCATACTTTGTTATTGTAATTAAGCATAAACTATGTAACTTTACATAGTTGATTGTGCCGGATACGGTCCTGATTGGTGGTACAGCGATCAACGGAACTGCAAAGCCGGGTCGCGGGGAGCTTAAAATTCATTCGCTTGCGAGCTTGGTTGAAAGGGGCACGTGCGCGAATGTCTGAGGTAAAATAAATAGAAGTGGCTTCATAAGCTTTGCAGTGTTTACAGTTTTTTGCGTAAGATTGCCGTGCAGGAAGCAGTGTTTGCGTTTCAAGCAGCCGCCGTTGAGTACTTAGTAAGTAGACGCATTGTCAAGCAGTTAAGTGACGTTAATTTGGGGTGCCTAACGCGAGCCGCCGTATCAACACTAGAGTCAACCGCCGGGGTATTCCCCCATCTTTCAGGAAGATTTATACTCGTCATACAATTCAAGGTTTGGTGACACAATCCAGTCTGAGGGCAACGTCATGGTCATGCCCCGATTTTCAAGTAATCTGATATAGGAAGCGATTGCAGTCTAAGCGATAAGTAGTCCGCTTCAGCTGTGTGAGAATTACGGTAATTTGAAGGATAAGCTTACTTGAATTGCGCCGGGTTTATCTATGCAGCCGCGTACAGGACCGGCTTCAAATTTGCTTATTTTGTGCATTACGTTTCAAGTCAGTTTCATCACTAGAACACTACCGGTGCAGACCAGCTTCTATTTTTTGGAAAATGATCGTTCGTAACCACGACAAAGGTACTTAAGAGTTTCATGTATATCGAGCTAGCTTGGTAAGCGAACATGACATACTAAGTTGTAGAGACGCCTCATGTAAATTTACCGCTACTTGATACATAAAGTGGAAATCGACCTAAACGTAACGCAATGTGACTTAATCCTGAGTTGGTACGAATATTTGGATTGCCAAAGATTATACGAAAAAAGAAATAGAATGAGCAAACGATATTACCACATCTAAAGCGGGCTAGCCCGAAGGCACAGCTGAGATATAATAAATACTTCTTAAATGAGGAAACCTATTAAGCATAGATTATGGAACAACTAGAATGAAGGGTAGGAACAGTTAGCGAGCGCTTTCCGCAAGAAACAGTTTTCTGGTCAGATCCGAAAGATAACTAGGAGTGAGCAATCGAACTAGCTAGAAAGAGGTGGTCACGGATCGCTACAGAGAACAACCCTGGGAACTTTAAAGGTAAAAAGGGGGGGGGGGGCTCTATGAGTTTACAGAAAATCAGGAAAGTAGGAAGTAAAGCAATACATGAGAAGGATTGGATAGACAGCAGTATTTAGAATTTTGAAGAGTGTACAATATGCTAATTATCGCATACGAAAGAAAGGAACTTGCAGTGAGTTGTACACTACACGAAATATACAAAAAACAAATTGGATTTACACCAATTGATCACACATCGACAGTTCTAGAAATAAACGTTCAATTTAATAATGTAGTTCTTTTAAATGACCGCGCACCATGCGAAGATAATATCAAAGGAAGACAAAGACATTGCAAAGGGTATACAAATCGTAATAGGCGATGGGAATGCAAAACATATAGAGGGAAAATAATAGTGAACCAGCTTTGAAAGACCGCTTATACAGTACAAGCAATAAAAGCGAAATGAGAGTGGACGACTTCACCTGCGGAAGAAACATGGTAGTAGCAAGTACAATATTCCAGCACAAAGTGATAACCAAAAGCCATGGATATCGCCGGACCAGAAGGCAAAAAACAAATAGATTCTCTACCAATAAGTGCCAGACATGCAAACAGCGTACTTCATGTAAGAGATTAGATGGACGCAGATTGCAACATATAGTTCATTCAAATTCAAGATAGAGCAAAATCTGCAACCCAAGTTACAAATATCAACAGTCAGTTGATTACTAATTTGATTTCATTAAAAGTAAGATCATGGGATGCACGTAGTATAATATAAGGTTCTAGTTTTTGTCAAATTTGCAAAGCTTTTAATTGGAAAATTGTGCGATGTCTACTTAAATAAAATCTGCTGAGTGTGATCTGAGAATAAATGTACCCACTAAAAAATGTTGCAAATGGCCTCCTTAAGCAAAGATTCATATTAAAAACATGATACATTGATTTTGACATTCATAAAAACAGCAACAAGGCCATGTCTCTCTGATCTAAATTTTAATTAAATCATATTAGTAATCAACTTACTGCTGATATTTGTAACTTGGGTTGCAGATTTGCTCTATCTTGAATCTGAATGAAGTGTAGATAACTTCCTTGTAAAAACGGTGCTAGGTCAGAAGTGTGGAGAAAATTGTATGAAAAGGTACTTCATTTAGGAAAAAAGTAACACAGAATGAAAAAATAAGGGCTAACTACGAGAAAATCATCGGTACAAAGTTTAATAGCGCATCAAACAATACAGTAAGAATCGAGAAGGTGGAAGAGGAGCAGACTGAAAATACTAAGAGACAGATCCTAGGAAAATATAGAAAATTTCAGATACAGGGGAAATGCAATTAATAAAAAAAATGAGGAAAGAAGGGGGCATACAAACAAAGACGATTAGAAGAGATGGAGAAGGCAAGAACTAGACAAAACACGAGCAACTTTTAGGTGCAGTGACAAGTCGAAAAGGTTCTGTAGAGATGAAGAAGGAAACGAATAGGCGTAAATCCGAAGTAATTACGCATGAGATTAAAAGATGATTTTAAACAACTATTAAACCCTGACTAGATAGAAATAGTGATAATGCAGTATTTGTGGAGGACTGCGTGGAACGAGATAAGAGAATAGGCGATGAAAAAGTAAAAACTATAAAGTACCAGGAGAATACCATATCTCTCTGCGGTAAGTGCGTTACGGCAACCAACAGAGATAAGATGCAAAACGCAGAAATTGAGAAGATCCTGGGGGTAAACAGGAAAGGATAAAAATCCGAAGAAAGGCAAGACTAAGGCCGAAAGGGGAAATTCGGGTGTATCTGAAAAGAGGCTGGGACAAAGGGAAAATCTCAATGAGTGGAAAAAATCGTCGATAGTGGAAACGTTGGAGAACGACGAATAAGGGAAGGACGATAATATATTAGCCCCACAAAATAAATAATCAGAGAGGGCCCCTCTGGCATACAGTTCCAGAGTTTCTGCCGCTCACCCGATCCTCTCCATGGGCCAGCTTCGCCCCTTTTCTATCACCCCAGGTGAACCTTTGGAAGTTTGAGATTTCCCATACCTCGCCGTTTTCTAACTTCAAACTCGCTTTGCCTTGTTGTTGGTATTGTTAAACAGCTGCATTACGTTTCAATTACATTTTACTACATACATTTTGTATGTCAATTATTTCCTGTACGTCTCTTCGAAGGTAGAATAATTACACCTCTCGGAGGATAACAACAAAACTGATACTGTGTGCGTGTTTATGCAACGTGTTTGCGTAACTGGCACAAGTTTTGAGCTCCACCCCCAAAAGGGAAGGCTAAGCGCATTCTAATACGTCGATTTAATTGCAACTAGCCTAGTTATGATCCAGTAACCATAGCATGCAAAACATGATATCACCGTAAGGGCATTTCCCCCCTGTAATAATAGTTTCATATCGGTATAGCTCCAGCTCCTGATTATTTCACTTGTATTACTGGATGATCAACCTAACGTTTCAACTTGGCCGATGTGCTTACCTGTACTCTGTACAACGCACCAGTTATATTTATGGGTGAATTAATTGCAAGTAGGTGGAGGCAAGTTGAGGAATTCCTCCTGTAGTCTTGGCCTTCTTGTTCAGAATTTATAGACGTCACCCACATATCTTTAGGCGATAATATTCGACTTAGTGGCGCCCGAAATATTATTGCTAATTTAGCACTTTGTTAGGGTAATTTTTTAGGTTAAGGGTCGTACACTCTCAGAATTCTGGGTTTTATTGATAACGGAGAAGATACTTCCGCGTGCGTTCTATCAGCTTTAATTGCAAAAGAAAGCATCTCATGTTTTGCTGGGCAATAAAAAATCGAGGACTGTTGGCATGTAGGGACGAGCATAGTTCTGTTATATGTATATTTGGTACATATTTGAAAACCAGACGATTTAATTAACTGATTCTAAATGTAGAGGCACCAGCAGCTCCTGCAATTTCTAATCTTGGATTTGAACACGACGTCATCCTTCGCAGTCAGGTGCGTGATAAGTTCAAGGTGTTTTAGTTTATGTATTAGTTTGAAATACCATCCGCCCGTTTGCTGACAAGGCTCCCTATCCGCTATACCTGTTCTTGAATTTTATTTAGATTAATCAATTATCGATCAATGATCGTAGGATGTCACTTCTGATCGCATCCTGCATTACTGTTTCAATTGGAGGTGTAATAGTCTTTGAGGAAGAATGCTCAAAAATCTGCCCGATCCATCAACTTTGCCAATATTATAGAATAAAATATTCAACGAATGTAATCATATCTGAACATTTTATTTCATTGGGAAGTGTGTCTGTATGAACGAATAAATAAGGGTCGATATATGTTTCAAACAACGACGTTTTGTAGGATTGCTACTTGCAATTTGGAGGCTTATTTGTTCATTGGGAGGTTATTTATTCAACAAGTTTGCTTAGATATCTAGCAAAGATTTGTATGTTTTGTAAAGATATTAGCATTTTTAATACAGTTCTCGATAATCTAATACTAATACAATTGAATTTTTATTGCTACTGTCTGGTATTACTGTTTATGCTTAATGTTGCTTTTAATATGCAGTAAACTTAATCAACCTTATCTGTTTTATTTGAGTGATATTTTATACTCTCTTGGTAGTATGCCATATGTACTGCTGAGGTAAACCTGATGCGATTAAAATTATAGGCGCTACATCCCAGTAGCGCCTAGTATTTGGTTTGGGATCCGATTTACTAACAATTTCAAATAGTTATATTTCAGACGTGGCTTTCTTTGTTTTAGATTCAGATTATTAATTTACTAAATTATATTACCCATTCCTTATCTACGACGATTAAGTTATCGATTTAAAAACTTACAAAAATTTATATTTTGTGCAAATTTATAGTTGCTGTTACTTGCTTTTGCTTCTTGATATACGAGGGTAACAACTTTATAGATCCCTACCAACTCGACTTTAGGTAGAAACAGAGACGCTTTTAGAGTAAAACTCAGCCCGTGTCCCATTGAAGCTAGTTTTGTATATTTTTGCTTGATCACTTGTTGTAAATTACTTTTAGAGTATATTTGTTTGCAACCACGACATTAATAGAGGATTAAATATGTTGGAACATAAGGTATACATTATATTGAAAAAAGTTGCTGCAGAAGTGTTTAAACTAACCTGAAATGTGATTGGCGAATGGTTCTTCATAGTGGGTCGTGGAAATTATTTTTCCGGAGCCAGTATACTTTCTGAAAAATAAATACGTGCTAGATTAGAAATAACCCTAAATTTTAAAACTAACTTAAAATACTTCAAGGCTAATTTCATAATAATTACTAGATCTGCTAACCAGAGATTGCTACGATGAACAGAATGGATTCAAGGTTTCAAACTGGTGGACAGCAGCGTTATAGCTGAAGGTTGTTGTTTATATTTGTTTTTATTATCTAGTAATATACCGTTTGGAAAATATAATTTACATTTACAGCAATTAGATAAGTACAGGGCGTTTTCACTAAATAATAGAAATTGTATTGATAGAAAATTCTTACACGCGTAATATTAGTTATCTCGCATGTTGATCTTAAAGTGAATTGCTCCACAAGATAACTGAAGTAGTGCTACGCTACTATCGAATTTTTAAAGCAAATATGTACGTTTAATTGTAAAATTTGATAACTTTATGAAAACACCTTGTATTTAGTTTATTGAGACAAAATTTAAATTGATCACAATTAGAACACAATACTTTCATGATACTTGCTCTATAATTCCATTTGAAACTCAATAGCCATTTCAATGTTAGGCTAAGAAATTATCAATGCTTTCTAGTATGTACATATATACAACAAATTGTAGAAAATTATTTAAAAATGAATTTGACTAAAGATACGTTCGTGACAATTTTGTATTTACAAATGCAGTGTCAACATCACGTGGAAGAATACCGAGGAAGCAGGCGTTAAAAGGAGAAACGTAAAATTTCCATATATTCGTAAACTCGTAACTCGTAAACTCCCTTCTAGTGGATTGAAAAGCAAGCTAAGTAAATTTAATTTACGGCGTTCGTAAAACAGCGTACTGTTATGAGGAGCGACACGTATACATTTCCTGAAGTTTTATTGAAATTTGTTGCAATCTCAGGATACTTTCGCGTCTCTACTCAACATCTTTAAACGTTTTACAGGCACCCGGTGTCATATCAAATTATATTTATTTTTGTCACAAGAGCTAATTTCCTGCACTGAATGTAGAGCTACAAAATCCCAGCTTCTACTCTTTCATTACACGCTCGCGTCTCCGTAATTACAAAATTATGCGCAGCGCCGATTACGGAAAACAGATTAGCTACTCCCGAAAAAATGACGAATCTCCTAAGTATTAAATTTATGGCAATCGATCCTCATTCTATTTCATTTTATTCATTTCAGGCACTGGGTTTCTGCTTTTATGGCTTCGGTGGTAAATAAAAGCTACGGAAACTTTAACTGAGAGGACGAAGTTTCCGATATTTTTCCATCACTTTGTAAATGTAATAAATTAGAAAAGCAACGGGGATAAATACAACAATCATCTAAATCGAAAAAAACCTTGAAACATTTGAGTTTCAACTAATTTCTCCAACGTACCCGAGTGCTTAGTTTCACAGCAGGAGTAGTACTTCGGGTAGGAGATATCATTTTGAACATATGCTAGCTTTGCTAGATTCCAACAATGACCATTCTCATCTATAATTTACAGGTAATAAACAGGGATGGATTATCCAGTAAATCGGACTCAATCTCAATAATTCATGTGGTGTAGTCGGAGTGATAATAGTTCCAGAGGCAGCTGTTGAGATTGTAGGTAAGATAATCTATTTACATTTACATTGAAATGTATAGTTATTTTCAAAGTGTGGATTTTTGGGAATTTCGCAGTTCTGTACGAAGAGAGCAAACAGTAATCAACTCCTCAATATTTGTGAAGGGGAGTGTCAACAAACAAGTTCAAAGTGCTGATGGACCTGGGAAAATCTCTCAAGGAAAACTTTTCCTTCTTTTTCAATAAGAAAGCTACATATTTGCAACTATATGACAGGGGCACGAGAAGCATTAAAATTGTATTTTGTTTATTTAAGACGTGTTAAAATTAAATATGAAAGGTGTAGGGCTAGCTTTTCGAACTATTGAAAATGATTACATATTGTACAACATGATCTCAAGTATATCCTGCGTTTGTTCTTTGTAACAACTTTTTGATTGTAAGTTCAAGCTCAAGGAGTTTCAGTTGTGTAACTTGAACACATTTATCTAATATTAAACTAACGTGACTAGGTGGTCACGTTCGAGGGCCGACTAGCTAATAGTGCAGACAGCATGAGGTAGTTACCAAAGCTTAAATGGTCATCATTACAAAGGGCGTCAATGAGTATTTATACAACATATGTGCTTATATAGAAAGAAAAACTCATAAACTCAAAACTTAATCAAAATGACAAATCTGAAATGCACTATAGATAATAGCCAGTTCGTAATTTAGTGTGTAGTAAATAAAACACACTTATTCGTAATAAAAGGTATAATGGTAAACATCATATCAGTAAGATACAGTTAGCTTTAGCATCATCAACACACAGGGTGCACCCAAAAGGGAAACTGTTATAACTACACATATTCTCCAGCTTAAAACGGCAAGAAGAATCGCAAACACATAAAACAGGTAAATATATATTGTAATAGTAGCCTCCCCTAAAAATATATTAATAGTAGGGTTTTAAATAAAATATAAAATTTATAATTATGGCAAGGGTTACTACACCTTATGAATTGCACAGTTTCGACCAAGAACTGTCTGTCAAATTCAGGGCAAATTAAAAGAATGTAATAATAATTTCCACAAATAAATTGTTTATTGCTCTTTCTCTATTTTACTTATTTGCAATAAATTAGGGCTTAGCTCCGGTGAACATGAAACAATTTTTAACCCAAGGGATCTGTTCATACGAGGGGACCGAGAAAAGTTCTGCCGATCTCATTAGGCCATGGAAAAAACAAAATACCTTGATTGTAATAATTGTCAAAGTTTTGGTAGCTGTGCCTGCAAATTTCATAAAGGTTCGTTTATTAACTTCTGATTTATAAAACAGAATATAGCAGAGTAATCGAAAATGGAAAAAATAATAAAATTTCTCACAAGAGGGAATTCCCTTCACGGAAATTTCGGAACGTTTAAGAAATGTATATGGGGAGTCTGCACCTTCAGAATTTACCGTTAGACGTTGGGCAATAGAATTTAAACATGGAAGAACACGCTTAGAAGACGATGAAAGAAGTGGGCGCCCTGCAACTGCACAAAATGAAGAAATGGTGGCAAAAGTGGAAAAATTAGTTATGGAGGACAGAATAATTACGGTGGATGAGATAGTAAGAAGTACAAAGATTAGCGATTGGTCGGTAAGATTTATTTTACACGATCAGTTACACCTGAATAAGGTATCTGCCAGGTGGGTGCCACGCATGCTGACACCTTTTCAAAAGCAGGATCGAGTCGACATTTGTCAACTTTTAAATTATTCTGAAGCTGACCCTGATAATCATGTTGACAAAATCGTTACAATGGACGAAAGCTGGGTTCATCACTTTTTGATGCTGAGACAAAACAATCCAGCATGCAGTGGCGGCACAGTAACAACTTCGCGTCTACTCGCACTTTCTAGGTACGCTATCTAAATTATTGGAAGCTAGATGGACCTGGGATTCTGGAAATACGTTGAACTTCTCGGCAAAGGTCTATTATTGACGAACCCCAGATTCTACGAGGCTGCACGAAATCCTTGCTGTGAAATTTTCCCTTTTTGAAGAGGTGCTCCGCTGTTGGTTGGCACACTGGAAGGACGCCATGGCAACTACTCGCTTGGAAATGGGTTGCTGGTCCTAATTTTTTTACCCACGGGTTGCCAAAACTGTCCTCTCCACGTAGCACTAAATATATCTGCCTTTCGATGTCTGGAACTGCCTCAAAATCGTCACCGAAGTTGGCGAGCTCTCACCGCTGCACCCGGTGGAAACTTGCTGGCCTAATTGCACTATCTTTAGAACTTCTGCACTTTTGAAAACTACACCCAAAGATGCCCAGTAACATTGGTAAAAGCTGCAACACAAATTTGACTCAAAAAATTACTTTTTATTATTAATTTCTGTACAAAAAATGGAGCGTAACTTGCACCGAACATATGACATTTTCAGCTTGTTTTATTAAGAATGACAATTCACAGTCTCATAACTTAGCAACTAGATTTTTATATGTTTAAAAGAAATTAGGTTTGATTACATATTTCAACTTATGGACTACAGTTTTGATGTCATGTCTTTGCCGAACTACTAAAATTGTCTTTTTCTTGGGATAAATGTCACTCGTCTTTGCTCTGCTTTTAATTTTCACTTTGGTTTATAATGCACTGATATACTTGAGTTCATTTAGCATCTCACTAATTGCCTTTCGATCGGTTGCCTTCATCTTTCCATTGCTCTTTGCAATAATTATTTTGCTCACACCTTTCAGTTAACTTGCCGTTTCCTGGCTTATAAACTTTTAATACATAACGCTCATACGATTTCTGTACGTAACAAATCATTTTGTATCATTTTATTCACATTATTTTTGACGTTACTAAGCTCAAATCCGTCAGTTACACATTAAATTGCATTGGCCCTTCCGAACATTTATCATATCTTAAATGCTACCTTATCTCATGCTAACTTTTATCCCTCAAATTATTAGTTACCGCTACTCGCGTCAAGTGTACTTATTAATGTAAAATACTGATTTTCTTGCAATAAATAAAATATTGAATTCCGTGCTTATTTTGACCTTATTCATTTAGTTACTTAAGCAATCAGAATTGCTGTGGGCAGTAAACCATTACAATATGTAGTTAGAAACGCACATAGACAAAGGTGATGTCCGAAGAAGCCTGAAAGACTTCAATCGAGGACGCTGGCACAAGACGCAGCAGTATAATCTCGAAGCAAAAAGTAAAATAAAACCTGAGTGAATTTGAAGAATTTCCAACGATGAACTGTAGCATGACTCACAAGATTACAAAGTACTATGATAGCTACGTGTACTACCAAATAGCTGTCTTTTGACGGCTATTAAAGGATCCTGGCCTGGACAGCAACTAATTCCCGCAGTATGTCAAGGTGGCATAATAGAAGGGGCCCGTCAGGGACTGAGTTAACAAGTCAACAACAAGAGTCAAAATAAGACATCAGAAAGCAAACCTGGTCAATATTGCAGCATAAGAGATCAGATCAGCTAGAAATATTCTGAAACCAAGCTAAAATGACCACGTGCGGTTACCCCAGAGATTGAAATTGGGCTGATAAAGACAAGTATTTTAGCATTGACAGAGATCGGGAGCGACCAGCAAAAAAAGTATGAGAGTGCCTGCACTAACAATGCGGACAAAATTAGAATGACGACGCTAACAATTTAAATAATACGCTAAGTAACTCTTTTTGCCCGTAACAACATTTTCGTCGCAATTTCTTATGATATCCAAAAGAATTCGTAGATTATTTAGAGAGTTTATAACATAACATGTAATGACTGTAATAAAATATGCAGGGTGTTTTGAAGAATGGTACACCGTTTAGGACTAGAATATACTATTCTTATGAAAATGGGCCTTAACGCACTCTAAGGAATTACGCCCTCGAAAAGTTGATTTTTTTTTGGATTCACACTTCAAAAACTATGTGATCAAGTTCAAACTTGACAAGGTTAAGTGTTATTAATATTCTCTTCGTGCAATTCAAATTAAATCTATTTGCCGAGGGCGCTAGCTACCCTATTTTCACTTGACATTAAGCATAGCATTTTTTATCTTTACGTTTTTTGCATCTATAAAGTAGAACATGCAAACATACAACACCGAGAACAGAACTTATTTACTATACAAGTTTTGCACATTATAAAAACAAAAGTGTTGTTATGAACGCAGACAACAGCCTAATTTTTAAGACATTTCAAATTTTTAAATTGTAATTTTTGCGTCCAAGATATGTTTTAATTCCGGTTACCGTCGCGGCTTGGTAACACGTGGTACAGTCAGCAGTCAGTCTTCAAGGCATAAGGATGTCTGGGAAATAGGAGCCTTTACGCTCGTCTCACGCTGTCAGCTGTTTGCATGAGTTGAGTTAATGATTTTCATTTGGAGATGGCGAAGAACGCGTAGGTAGACCGGACGTCTGTTTTTGGTCAGCGTGAGAAGTAATTTTTGTTCTGTGAAGACTTCTTGGTCTATCGCCGAATATTTAAAATGTCTGTAGTGCTTAAACCTGTTGGGGGTTTCGTTGCCATTAAATAAGTTGCTGAATATGGTTTGGGTTGGGGATCTTTTCTTAACTTCCGCTAAATTACTTTTTTTATGGGCGAGCTTTGACCAAGGTCGGGTGGTAAAGTATTTAGCAGCACCATGTTAACTGAGGCTCTTCAAACCTTACTGCTTCAAGCTGCAGAGGCACAGAACTATCATGTTGGTATTGTTCAATAACTGCATTATAACACAATTACTCTGCTGTTTACCTTCTCCTCGCAGGTATAATACTTATACCTCTTTGGATTAATAATTATAACCTGATACTGTTTTTATGTTTTGACGTTCCCCATAAGGGAAGACTAAGTGCATTTTTACTACGTCGGTCGGCTGAATTGCAACCAGTCTAATATCGTTCATTAATCACAGCATATAATACCGTGATATCACCATTAAGGTAATTTTTCTCTTGTATTACCAGATTGGCAACGGGCCAGCCTCATCTGTCAGCTGATTATACTACGGTGTACTCACTATAACGTTTGAATGTTAGATTGAGTTTATTTGTTTTCCTAAAAAATAGCTGCATTCCTCCATTGTAATTAAGAATTCCACTTTTTCAGGCCGGTTTGAACGTCTTCTTCTGAGTTGGAAACGTCTCCCCCATTTTTAGGCTACAACAATCGATTTAGTGGCGCGCACAAATAAGTAATAAATACCTTCTACCGAATTGACTTTCAGGCGGGAACACCTACGCTTTCAGATTAAATCCCCGCCCATATCCCACTGACGCCAGCCATTTAGTGAATTTTTTATTGAGTATAACCGTTAGATTCAGCATTCATGAATGAAGATGCTAAGCTGTGGTACGGGATTTGCTATTTTTGTTATTCTCACAGTTTTTTCTTTTTCTAAGATTTACTTATCTTCGGTAGCACCTCGCCTGTTCAATATAAATAATACCGCTGTGTCTTTTTACACCTTTTGGTTGCTTTGCTCAGAGCGAGCCAGCATTTCCAATCCCTTTATAGAATTGAAAACATTATGAATGGTTATTTAGACATCTTTTATCTGTGTGATTTGTTTAACATCCATGACGAGATCGTAGAAGAAAAACTGGTGCCCGAATGTATAGAAATTATTTCGACAAGACCGTTTCGAAAGCTGGGAATGAAATTCATCATAATAATTTATCAACACGACAACTTGCTGAGAAATATAATCAAGAAAGATTTTGTGTAATAAAATTTTAATAAACAAAAAAAACGGTGGTATTTTCCTCAGACGATGAAATTGTTATACTGAACAATATTTTAACATGTGCCGATTGGGGCATGTTTCTTTATACTAAGGAAATAATTGTAAAACAGTCTTTATCTGGGCCCGGTGGGTTAGTGATTACGGATCTTGACTACTGGCTTAAGGGTCGCGAGTTCAATTCGCGGCGAACTTTTTAAAAATTAAAACACCTCTCCAGAGTATCATTTTTGAGAAGAGGTGTGAAATCGTGGTTGCCATGCCACTACGATGTGTACCAAGTAAAAAAGCTTTTGCTTGTTTTGGAACAGCTTCACCTAGTTATTGATCCATTTTTATCTATGACTGGACGAAGGTGACCGTTGTACCATCTATTAGGCTGCCTTTCTCTGTTTTGTTTATGTTTGCATGGTCGCCATTGAAGTATCTTGTTTGTCCATTGGTTAATACCTGCTTGGATCCGCCCAAGCCATTTTAATGTGGCAATTTTTCAGTACGACGGTGGTCTCCGTTTTGCATCTTATTCACACATTGGCTTTTTTGTCAGCTACGGAAATTCCTAGTGTGGTTCTTTACAGCAATCTTTGTGTGGTAACTAGTTTCTGTATATAAATATTCGTGATAGACCACCAATGTTGCCTTCCATAGGCCATAACCATATATATTGAAAATTTTTGTATCTGTTTCTTGCGCTTTATCTCCGGAGGTTAAAATGAAGCTAAGCTTTCTGAAGGCTATCCATGATGAACATATTAATTTCTATTACTTAACTCAACCGATCTGTCTTAGTCATATATAGGGTGTATCTAAAAGGTAGGTCACGGCTTCATGTTCGTGTAGTACCTATATAAATAAGACAAATAGTCTGTATGAACATTAGTTCTTAGCCAAACGGTCACCCAGATACAGAATGTTGAATTTATCTCTGAGCAGGGTGGAAGAACCTTAATAACATTTTCTTGACACAAAACTGTTAAGTACAACGGAAAGGCACAGTATCCATAGGTACACTTTAACAGTACTTTTTTATGGTGGGTTGAATTTAGATTTTCAAATCTGAGCAGAATTACGATATATTGGAATGGTCTTAGGCCCTACAACTCAACTCTGATAGCGTTGACAATTTAATGGATATTTCAATAAGCAAAGTGTTGAGCTGTTTTATATAACTGCAAAGCTAGAACTTGAATTTCACAGAATAAATGCATTGGCAAAGAGATGCCAGTAATAGAGTAGTAATTGAATATGGAACGCAAAAGGCAAAGCTCATTTTTCACAAGGATCTAAGTTGACTGTCAGATCAATTTAAATAATAGGTTTGTGCAAAACTAACAGCCGAACCAAAAGAAATTATTAAAGGGTTTGCTATGTGTTAGAAAATTAAGCGTAGAATTTAATTAATTTAGACAGCGAAATTTTGTGAGGGTTCTAAAAAAGGTATAAGCCAGAATAAACTAGTTATACGTTGCAAAGAGCAATCAGAAGGCAGGCATAATGAACAGGAAATAGCAATGGTGAAAAGTACACATGACAAGGGAAAAGTGTGAAAAGCAAACAGCAAACATTGCGCGTGTGAACAGAGAAAAGCAATTAATAAAACGTGTGGTGGCGCCAAGAGACATTTTAATAATCAAAAATGTAGACAATATGTTAGATATAAGAAATTTGTAAATCTAATAGTTTATAAGCATATTTATTTTAAGATGTAATTGATTTGAACTTGGTTAATTGCCGTTTATATTAATAGTAGATTAGCTTTTGTTTATAACGGATTTGGAGAGAACAAATGATAAAATTATAAGAAATGGCGTTGTAAATTGTGCTCGACTTTAAATCATATTTTTGTATAATAAATGAGCATTTTTCAACTTAAAAAGTATACCGTTTTAATTAGTGCACATCCCAGTTGTTGTGGTATCGTTTGTGAGTGTTTCCGCAACCAAAAATTTGAAAGTTCACGAGGGGGCCCTTTCCTAGAAGCTAGCAGCCGATTCAGCTCAAATTTTCGATCACTGCGTGTAGCCAAGGAAATCATCGCAGCCTAGAGGGGAAGATTCCAGGACGTAGAGCAGCTCTGTAACAACGTTTCCAAGAGGTTTCACATCAAGGGGGCCCGTAGCAGCTCCAGACTCTCAACGGCGTACACCCCAGAGTTCCCGAGGCAGCTCGGATAAAATAAGGTACAGATTTCACCTAAAAGTATAAACGTTGGGTCCGTGAAAATTACGTGCCTGATAAAGGAGACATTACTTAAGAAGATCCAAGCATTTCCGTGGTTATAGAGGAGGTGCAGCCCGCAAAACAAGCGGATTCATTATTTGAGGTTATGCGAGGGTGAAACCGGACGCGTCAGAAGCAATTGCTAATTTCCGCCAGCAGCGTCCCTCTGACGTCATAACCAATTAATTACCTGAAACAGAAGATAATTAATGCCGCCAAAGTGCGAAAATTCAAATAAATACCTGTACGAACTTTGATAATTTCACGATTTTAAAACGTCAAACACGCAATCTTGCATACGGAATCCATTTTGTGTAACATTTGACCTACTTTCAAATATTTTGCTTATGCGTATTGGAACTAATGCGGTAGGCAGAACCGTACTCAAATAATTTGGAAAATTACACAAACAACCAGGAACCCAACTGAGTTGGAGTGATTGCTTTACTTGAGAGCTAGCGGTTATTTATCATTATTTGCAGGTAGATAAAATACAAAAACCGGCATATAACCATTTATTTTGACAAGTAAAGGAAATACGAGTTAATTAATTTTATTCCAATCAAAATATTGTGTGGAGACTCTAACAATTCAATATTTAATTAAATAATTTCAATCAATTAGGCAAAGAGAGCGTATCATCGCAATTATTTAGTAAGCCCAATGTATAGGCTAGCATTCCTTTGCAATATATCAGGGTCGCATCAAATAGTCTTGGAAAAGGGGACACCTTATATGATGTCTACACCACTAGAATACCATTTTAAATAATAGCAACAGTCAAAGGTGCCTAGTCTTCAATAATATATACCCTTAAAACTTAATTAAGTTTCCCCAGCCTACTCAGAGAAAATTAGAAGAAAATTAAAAAATAATAATATTTATAATATTTATGGAAGACAATGTCACGTAAGTGATGTCCATTTTCGGCCTCGCAGTATATTCTATTTACAAGATCTGAGCTATTTTGTACCGGATTTGTAATTCAAATTAAATAAATTTAAACACCTAACCTATCTCACGGATGAAAAACAGGTTTACATCAAAGCGCTTGCTATAAACGTCTTTTCTAGGATCAAATAAATATTAAATTTTACGCGCCCCAAATTACCTATCTATGCCACCTTTTCCCATCTTCAGATACATTGTATAGTACGAAAATGTGTTTAATTTCAGATGGTAATCTTTGTGCTTAAGCAATTCCAACATACAAAACGACTTTTAATACCAGACACAAGTTACGGAACATGATGCACAATTGAAGTACTGCATCTAAGTGAAATTGCACCCTATTTCGATGTGATCAGGTTGAGGGGTCTGAAATCGTAACCACGATTGGAACGGATTGGCTTTTTTATACAAAATTTGACATTACAAAATGGAATTAGTGGTACGTACTATTAAACAAATTTCAAAATCGGCAGGTTTTTACTTTCACACAAACGCGTTTTCTGCGTAATGTACTGTTATTGAATCTCTAGAGCCATTTGCCAATCAAAAACATGTGAGTATTGCCCTGTTTACTTACAAAAAAATTATTTATCATATCGATACATATTACGCATAGTAGTGGACTCTGCCTCATTGTTTGATTATTTTTTTTAGAATTCCTCTAAGATTTGCTCATTTAGTCTGCCCATGTCAGCTACTTTTTGTGTAGACTTCTACTTACCTTTTAAAATTAGTTCTTATTTGTGTTTTCGTGGCACTCAAAAGTTGCCAGAGAGTATCAGCAATTGAAGAGCTGTTGTTTAGAAAGATGAGCACCTATATTATTCAAAATATTCGATCAGCTTTTACTTACTATACACATAAAATACAAAAACAATTGAGTCAAATGATGCAGCTAACAGTAAATTTCAGAACACGATAACTATTGCACTGCATAAAAAGCGTCTCAGACAGGAAGTCTGAGTGCATTAGCAAACTTAACTAACCAGATGAAACCAATGAACGATACATTTGCAATCGCAGCTTTGTTAACTTTCGAAAACAGTGCTGAACGATGTGTTGCGTCCAGATACCACGGCGCTAATTTGCGGACGTGCATTTGAATGAGAGAATTAATTCAAGTAAGCGCATAATTGCGGATGTCATTCACACCGTGTGCAATGAAATCGCAGCATCTGAGAGTTTCAGCTGGCAAGCAACAAGTTGTTCGCGTAGCGTTTTAATACGTTGAGTTGCAATGGAAAATTCAGAGATGTTACGAATCGTCGGCACGGATATTTTCTATCAGGTTTCACGGAGTTGAAGTTGTGATATGAAATCCATTTCACCCGAATACCACTTCAACGTAGCAGAAGTTTGCTTCCGTTACCTACTATTCTGCATTCTTGCGATGCCTCTAGTAATTTTCATAGTATTGAACCAGTAAGTTTAATTTATATTGAAGTGGGCGGCTTATTTCCTTGAAAATGGTCCATATAATCGTTCATACAAAGAAGAGCTAGAGGGATTTCGCCTTATCTCAGCTGTAATGTGAGCTTCATTTTGAAATAGTGCCAGTAGCATTACAAGAACATTGAAATTTTAAAACATTACTTTTCTTAAAGACATTTATTAACGACATGAAATTTGCCAATAAACTGAAAATAAAATAAAGATAAGAGTGCAAACCCTTTATCGCTACTTTGGCACACTGTTGGCATGGAGCCGTTTTTGCTGTGTGCCTTTTGGAACCTGCCTCGTTAAGATACATTTAATCTTCGTAATCTGTTGAAGCGGTTATCATATTACGTTATATGATGATCTGATCATGCCATATACCTATGCGACAACTTCGGCTAAAATGAATTCGCGAGAAAGACGGGAACTAACGATTGCGAAACCTAAATAGAAGACATTGCATCTGCATCTTTCAATAACATTAATAATATTCTGCGGTGACCGAGATTAGAACTCGCAACCTCAGGCTCGGTAGTCCAGCAGTGTGCCCCTACCCTACTGTGACCGGGTAGTTACGTGTCCGCTTAACGTCTATTATTGATAACTCAGTAATAATACAGATTGAAGAACACATACAAAGAAAAGCCACCAATTCCGTCCAAAAGTGTTTCAATTCATTGCATTAATAATCTTCATAGAGTGGAGAAGAAATCATCCTGATATGTTATATAGTACTTAACTCATGTTTGCATCCATCAGGCGTGACATACTCATCTTATTCCACAAGAATTATGTAGTTTCGTTAATTTTTTTATATAATTTTGCGTTGAACGTCATTAACTGAGCAGATGCTAACGTACAAAGCACCAGCCTCTACACCGTTAAGGTAACAAGAGGTTAACGATTATACATACATACTATTTAAATATACAGATTTCTTTAATTAAGGCATGCACTAACTATTTGTAGTAATAATATCTGCTGTATCAGCATAGGAACCAAATTTATTAGAAATTCTATTTAATTTCCGATAGAACTTAGAAAGTAAACGTAGTTCCACTCTAACCGCACAATTCTTTGTACTTTTTCAATTTTAGTAAATACCTCTGATTCAGAAGCTATTAGCACTTTCTTGTAGTCTTCGTTAATTCTCAGGTTGATTTCTAAATGCTCTTTGCATTAATCTCTTCCTTCTTGCAATGATTTATAACCCTTTAGCTGCGTTATCGATTGTTAGCATATCGATATGACTAAAAACGCTGCATGAAACCTCTGTAACGCTTTGAAACACCTTTAAGCGATCCATAATGTTACTCAATTCATCTGTCAGTCATAAGTTAGCTAAATTTGCCATACCGAGCACAAATCTTGAACACAAGCTAAACGCAACTCGGACGATATTGTTCTATTCAATCACTAACCTCTTTAAATTAGTTATAGTTATTGCTAATCATGTTTATGTCATTATCAAGTATACTAGTGACTTTTACTGTTGCAATAAATACATTACCAATTCTGGGCCTATTTGAATCTTTTATTAGCATTCGTACGTTAGCAATGCAACCAGAATTGTTGTACATGCCATTTCAATATACGGATTTTGTTAGAAATACTCTTCAACTCTATCGTCACAGCGATGAGGAACTGGGCTGTTGGTTAATAAGCCGCATGCTGGGAGGCAGCCTTGTAACGGAAACTTATCTTGCCTTGCATAAAATTCGTATTTTAATCATTGCATACATAGTCGATGTCTGTCTGTATGTTTTTCATTGTTAATTACCAGATAATAGGTTTAATTATTGTAGTTTGTATAGCTAAAAGTACGCGCACGGAGCGGAGTGAGCCGCTCGGTTTTGTGGGCGCGGTAGTCGATGTTAATCTAACGGAGATCGCCGGGACGAATTTAGTAGCAGCCTGGCTGAGCCCAAGGCTGCACGTTTGCAAGTGCCTCAAAGTGCAAACCGCCTCCAGCGATCGAAATAAAGCGGCTGGCAGCCCCGCAGTGCAAATAATTGGCTGCCCAAGTGTGTGATTAGTAGCTCCATATTATTCTGTGGCGTAGTCAGAGAGCCTACCCAGCGAAAAACGAGGTGAATTCCCGAAGAAGCTGCATCCGTACATAATTTTCATACTTCGAATCATTTAGGGTTAGTGTGCCAGTTATTTGTGATGTCGGGACCAGACCGATCAGCTGCGAAGTGGTTTTCGGGCTACGAACTTTACAGTCTGAGCGATAGGCGTATCGCCCAAGGCCGTGTTAAGAATTTGCTATCGTTAGGAAATGCGCTTCATGGAAAAATAAATACGTAAGCGAAAGAGTTTACAGGGGATATTGCAATCGAGTTCCATATAAATGGGTGTAGAGTTAGCCCTCGCTCTTAGATTAATGCATGCTCAAGTTAATTGGTTTTGCTTTTTACTGGAAACATATCTTCGTTTATTACTGTATGAGCAAATTGGCTTTGTTATTGCAAGTATAGTTTGAAGCTAATTTCAACAGGAGTTACAGGTTAACTGCTAGGTTTTAGTGTGTAACGGTTCTTCCTAGCCACGAGCTGAGATCAAAGTTTTTGTAGTTACTGAGCTAGACAGGTAATCCAAAAATAGCCCAGAAAGGTTATTTTAGGTCATTTCCGTTAATTCTTCATTCACAAGTGACGTCAAGGAAACGATGCCTGAGACGAACTGATAACCAGGGATGCAACTATTTGATCGTTAGGGCGTGTTGCGTTCTTAGGTTCTAAAGTTTATGATCAATGTTTATCGTGTATTTGTTATTCTGAAAGCAGTAAAATTATTTCACCCTCCAATGGGTCTGTCGTTTCCATTTGGGAACCTTCAAAACAATATTCTCAAGGGAATTTACAAAATAACATTGGGGGTACGTTGATATTGGTTTCCTGTCGCCAATGTAAGTGGCCTATCGAAGTTTCTGACTTAACGGATAGTAAAAAATGACGATTACAAAATTTCTCTTCTATCTCGTACTACACATGCGTATGCCTCAGCAGCTGAACGATTGTATGCTCAGGGGTATCAAAATTGTCCAAGGAATTTGAGGTTACCTTTTATTTAAATAGTAAGTTAAGTATTTTAGCCTCCTGCGGTAAGTATTTTGGGTTGACTATGTTTAAACCGGCAGGTTTGTACTCTCCCTCTGTGACCTATGTGATGCTGAAGGTATTAAACATTTTTAGGTTTAAGATAACTAAATTTACTAACAATTTTCTGCTTTTATTGTGTGGTAACAAATAAACAGGAGGCAGTTTACTGCTTGCGGTTGCAATTCTAAAACTCCTTTCGTGCAAATTACACAATACATTGTACAGAATTTTATACTCGCACAGCGAGACATTTGTTACGTGAACTACAGTCTCAGAAAAAGTGCGAAGGACGGTGCTCGGCACAAGGTGTCATTTCAACTAAGCCACAACTTTATTTATTAAAGCTTGAAAAATGGCAGGTAATAGGGTTACAGCGCTTCAGTGTCTCGCGTTTCCTCTGAATGCCGTATACGAGCACCCCGGAAATTGCTTTCACGACACCACATGCGCTAGTTAGACGTCTGTATTTAGTTCTAAAAGTTGGAGCGGGCAGCTCTCTGGATTTATTGTTGTTTTACTGCGACTTGCCTTGACATCGCTCTAATTTTTATTTAATAAATCTCAACTGCACATGTTCCATAGCTTCTGCTGCATTTTCTCACGGTCTGTTTCAGGAAGTCGAACGACGTGCCTTTTATAATATTTAATAGTTCAGTCGTTGAAGGTAAAAATATGCTATTACCTCAGAATTCTCTGAACCTTGACCGATTGACGTGAAATTTGGTGAGTGGTTAGTGGATGGCTCAAGGAGCAAAAGTGACATAGCGCCGATGTGCGCTTTTACCCTGAGAGTGGATGCCACCCTTTTCTGGGGGTGGAAATGTGTTCACTCAAAATAACCCCGGAAATGGATAGAGGGAAAAATTTTAAGTAAACAATGTTCTATATAGTTTGTTCTATAGATCGATATTTTTCGAGCTATTTGCGATTGAAAACTTAGATTTTCCGTGATAAAAATGCATGTTTTTGGACGGTTTTTCGCGAATAAGTCGAAAATTTCGCGTTCTATCAAATAAGTTGTAATAACCAAAATTGAAGCATGGAAAACAGGAAAGAGATTGGTTTTTTATGAATGCTCTAGGTCCAAAATAAAAGAAGTTATGGCTCGTTGAAGAAGATTTTTTTTTGCAACAACTTGGTTCGAAGTAATCACCGTTAATTAACGAAAAACCGATGCATTTTTCGGGAAAAACTTATAAAACATTTTTTGTAGTGATTGAAAAGACCTCTAAAATGAGCACTGTTAAAAGTCGATTGCATCATAACTAAGCGAGTTACGATGCAAAAACGGTGGGCCACTCGAATTTTTGAAAAAAAAAATGAGCGCTAAAACCCCAGCCATTCCACCAGAATTGATATTGACCATTATCCTTTTACAAATTACTTTATTTTAGTATTACTCATGTAATCCAAAAGTTTTTCGACATGCTCAGACTTTCCATATTCAAAAATTAAAGGGTTGAAGGGCTTGGGAGGGGTGGTCCGCGCACTATAATGCACACTTCTAACATTTATATCTCCGTTATTTTTTTCCTACAGAAATAAAACAAAAACTAAAATGTTCGTTAAGAAAAAATCTATATTTTTGTACTATATTATCTTTTACGTTTTTTTTTCTTTAGTTTTAGTTATTTTCAAAATAAGGTATTTTTTAAGAAATTTGAAAAATACGTTTTCCATTTTCATCATATTTTTTTCGAAAAATACGCATTCTAACCCGCCCAAACTTTTGGATTACATAAGTAATACTAAAATAAAGTAATTTGTAAAGGGTTCATGGTCAATATCAATTCTGGTGGAATGGTTGGGGTTTCAGCGTTCATTTTTTTTCTTCAAAAATTTGAATGGCCCACCGTTTTTGCATAGTAACTCGCTTAGTTATGATGTAATCGACTATTAACAGTGCTCATTTTAAATGTCTTTTCAATCACTACAAAAAATGTTCTATAAGTTTTTCCCGAAAAATGCATCGGTTTTTCGTTAATTAACGTTGATTACGTCGAACCAAGTTGTTGCAAAAAAAAATCTTCTTCAACGAGCCATAACTTCTTTTATTTTGGACCTAGAGCATTCATAAAAAACCAATCTCTTTGTTGTCTAAGCTTCATTTTTTGTTATTGCAACTTATTTGATAGAACTCGAAGTTTTCGACTTATTTGCGAAAAACCGTCCAAAAACATGCATTTTTATCACGAAAAATCCAAGTTTTCAATCGCGAATAGCTCGAAAAATATCGATCTATCGAAAAAACTATATACTTAGAATTTGTCTCTCTATCCATTTCCGGGGTTATTTTGAGTGAACACATTTCCACCCCCGAGAATGGGTGGCATTCACTCTCAGGGTAAAAGCGCACATCGGCGCTATGTCACTTTTGCTCCTTGAGCAATCCCCTAACCACTCACCAAATTTCACGTCAATCGGTCAAGGTTCAAAGAATTCTGGACTGGACTATAAAAGCTTCAAGGCCAAAGGTTTACTAGCAAGATTGCATGTTAAAATCGAGCCTTCTAGGTAATGTTTAGAGCAAGCACTCCAATTGACTTTGCAACTGCGAAAAGTCTGCTTCTTACATTCTGGAGATAACGATAGATTCATAGCGTGATGCCTAGATAGTTCTACGATTAGTATTCCCAGTGAGATGTCCAATTATTGAGTTTTCCTGCCACACATGAAAAAGATAGATGGCGCAGTTATTGGTTATAAATCGCTGCTGGTGTAGAATGTTGCATTATAAGTAGGTGCTAAAATATGAAATTGTTACTTCAAATTGAAAATTATAGCTGATTTCAGATCGTTTGCAATTTATTCACGTATGTCATAAGACAGAGTTCATATTAATTTTCCTTGTAACACGTAAATCAAATAAAACATTAGAATTTTTTATATTAGAGTTATTGATTTGAATTTTTGTTACATTTAACATTAGTCATTCGAGAATCTAAGTTGCTATTGCACGTTTTAGATTATATATAAACCCTGAAATATTATACTGCATGGCAACCGTCTGCATTCATAATAAAACGATAACTAATAGTGTTCTGATTCCACATTTCCACAAAGAGCCTTTTTTCGTTGAATGCGTTCAAATTATATTTTGAGAATATTCATATTCCGCCAGTGCAAATTTCTCAAATCCTTCCACCGGAAGTGTGCATTGGTCATCTGTAATTTGAAATGGCTTGAAACATGTTTTCTTTTGAATAGGATTCTTTTTCTTATTCCTATAGCTTTTTTTTTCTGTTTCTTCGTCATTGGGTTAACGATGATATCCAACGCAGGGTCCTCCTTTGTTGAAAAATAATAAAATACTAGATTATCAAATTTCCTGGTCGGAATATGATAGAAAAAAGTAAGGGAACACTTCTACTAATATCCGTTGTTTCATAGAATTGAAGTAGAAGTGAATATTGATTGACATTTAAATTGTTTACGCTACATTAGCTAGTTTAGTTTTTCATCTATTCCTATATAATTTCTTAGGCAAGGTGTCAATGTTGCAAATATTTTGCGTTGAGTAAGTGACAAATAAAGAAGTATTGCAACTAATGAAAAAGAAACTGGCATAATGTACACAGCGACATATAAAACAGGACAGATTCCAGAGAAGAAAGCAGTACTAGCTACAACTGAGTCATGGAGTCAAAAGAAGAAACCATGGCAAACAATAAAACGCAAAAACCAAGAGAGAAATGTAAATACAAAGCAAAATCCAAATAGTATCAAAAGAAGAAATTAGTACAGTATGCAAGGTAAAGATGCGATACCAAAAATAACTAAAAATGATAAACTATATGGATGGGACAAGAAAATAAAAAAAACTACAGCTTAAAAGTACACGGTTTTATTAAAAAAACTAGCAACCAGTATAAAAAAGCCAGGGCGACTCAATGACGAAAAATGCGACGATGTGGGCTGCGAAAACAGGAAAGGACACAGAGAAACGAGAAAGAAGAAACAATATAAGGAAACACGACTCTCCGAAAAACTCCAAAAAATGAATGCCAAAATTGGAAGACAAAACAGATGAAAAGAAGACCCAGAGGAAGTAGGCAATATAAAAAAATGGTGAATTATTTGTAGAATTGGAGGTAGCCTCTTTAAACATAATTTAATACACAAGGTAACATGGACCTCGCCAAGAAGAGTTCAAAAACAAATAGATCAATGAGGGGCGCAGATGGAACGACTAATCATAGGTTAGTCAGAACGAAGATTCGAAACAAATTAAAAGCAAGTAGTGGAAACAGAGAAAAACGAAAGAGATATAACGTACAATGGCTAAATCCAAAATAAAGTAAATTTAGAAGAAGAATGAAACAAATAAAAAATTAAAATAATGGGGGGCAAGATGAAATATAGAATAAATATACAATAATTATCAAGAAAACTGCGACGAAGGTACTGTAACGGGGCTATAAAACAGTAAAACAGAAAATCTGGATATAAAAAGAAACATGGAAGGGAATAGAAGACAGACGAGAAGGCAAGAGAAAAATACTAGCAAACAAGAACAAAAACGATAAAGAAATGCAAAGCAAGAGGTATAAATAAAAGAATAGACAAGTAAAAATAAGTTTTAGGAATGACAGGGAAGAAATAGAGAAAAACATTAATAGGAGGAGAAGAAGCAGCACGAAAAGCGACATAAAAATATAACAAAGGGGACAACAAGAGAGAAGGCCAGAAAGACAAGGATGAAAGAGAAACATGATAAATCCTTAAAACAAATGTAGAAATTGAATAAAGATGGGTTGAGCAATTCGAAGAAATCTTCAAGAAAGCAACAACCAGGCAATGCCAGGCGTAGAAACATCGGCAGCTGATGAACAAACTAGGAAAGAAATAAACATGAATGAAGAAGAAATCCTGTGGCCCCGAGATTATAATTAAATTTATTCCGGCAGGCATTGGAATGCCGCGACGTGCATATTCCTTTGGTAAGCAATTCTTTAAAATACTGCATAGCTGATCGCTTGAACAAGGCCAAGTGACTTTCTTTCTTCAAAACTAGATTACAAAACAATACCTTCTTAGCTTCTCAAATTACGGCCCCCAAGCTCGCTGGAAACGTTTAAATTAACGGTCAAATGTTCTGGATTTATCCTTTACCAAATACATACGCAACAACTTGAGATCATTATGGAATTTTCCTTTATGCGTTGTGCCTTGTGCACGGTTGCGGTGACGTAATTTGCTGTCGTTTCCTTATTGTTTGGTCGGTGTTTCCCCCGAGTTTTTTGCAAGATTTCTTTTTAGTGGTGCAATAATGGGACAGAAAATTTAGCTGGTAATAGTGGAAGTGAGATGGATTCATTCCGACGCGGGGGGCCGTTATCAAGCCCCGTGCATTCAGAATTAATTGTCACCTAGCTCCCGAGTACAACAGACGTGAATGAATTGTGACCGCCGGTCGCCGCAAAGGCGATCCGCGGGGCTCGTTGATGAACTTAAAGTTTCGCGTTTGGTTTTTTTGTGACGAAATTATTGGTGCCTTTTTGACTATTTGGGCGGACCGAATTATGAAGGAAATTTACTGAAAGTGTTGGGGCGTAGTGTGACCGACGTAATAATTTCCGGGGCGAAGTGTTTATTTTCGTTTTGGCGTTTTTGCTCACCTGCTTCTGGGAAAAACATTTTGCTTTATTGCACTTTCAAAGAAGACACCTCTCGATTAAGCCTCGTAAGTCCTCGCACCTAGTGAGAAGAATTGCATCTGCAAATCCTGTTTGCATCGTGCCACTCGTAACGCTGCCCTTTTGACATCTCGTGTGAGGAACTTCTTCATTTCGGCCGAATTTCAACTTTAACCTTGTGGGTGCTGCCCTCGTCGCCGCTAAGCCTCATCAGGTCCGGCTCAGTCACCTGCCATCCCCTAAACAGTATGTGATCTGGCTGAAGGTAAATGTAAAATTTGTACTTTTCTTTATTAAATGTAACACGGGAGTGCCGCGAATATCTATAGTGTGCTCCGCATTTTATGGAACTTTTGCGCCTGCGAATTCATATCGCCTCATTATTTGCGTATAGTTGGAGAAATTGCCCATGTTATGTTTTTGGTATGCAATAACTTGTGTATTGTAATTTAGTGGGTAAGATAACTTCTTTTTGCTGGGATCCCGATAACTTTTCAGTTAGGGTGTAACCTTTTTATGGCCGACTTGTGGCTTTATTTGTGTGTGTTGGATTATTAAATATTAATATTGTCAGAATCAGTTTATTTATTTGATTTAATTCTGAAATCTGGTGACCTCAACCCGTACTGGAGAATGCCGAGTGTAGTCAAATGTGAAGCTAGAACATGTGCTTTTACTGAACAAGCCTGAAGAATATCGACTTGAGTTAATTTTCAAACCTTTCAGAAAGGTGGCCATAAGGTAAGCCGTTTGAGGTCACTTTGTACCTGCCAACTTGGAGGGAGCCTAGCGGACGGCGAAGAGGCGGCTTGCATCTAACCCGGCGAATTTCTCACAGCCCCGCGACGTTTCTCGTTTTGGTCACGAGAGCTTGTCATCCCCTAAAAACGAGTGGCGCTCTGGGTATTATTTTGAGCAAAAGTATATGGTAAGTGCCGTCGGTTTTGAGTGAGCTCTCGAACCACCCCTTCCTGATTGAGCTAAGCTGAGGGTAACAGGAACACCTCCATCTGTTCCGACACATTTCAAGATCTGTGTTATTGCAAAAACCGGCGAATCCTTCACTTTTTTTCAATTTTGCCTTTTAGAACGACCCATGTCGATTAAGTTAAATAATCATGTAACAAAATAAGGAATACCATAAAAACGTTAAAGAATCACAAATCAGATAGCATAGATAAAATTCCAGCAGCACTTATTAGAGAAGGGGAATTACATATAATCTATTAATTACCATATAGCAAGAAATAAAAATTCCTAAAGAATGGAATGAAGAAATATCTGTAATACTGCGACTGCCGGAAAAAGAGACAAAGCAGAGTGTACACATTGAAGAGAAATAACGTTGCTATGTTAAATTAGTAAAATGCGTAAAAATTATTTAGATGCGAGATTTATCGCACATGCAAATCAATAAACTTTCAAGATTCTTTTGAGCTCCCAGGTCAAAATATTCTTATTTCTCTTCCGTGCCGAGGAAAATTTTCGAGGGTGTTTGGAACCTCCGGGACAGACGAATCATATTTTCGTCACAATGACGAACATCTTTGATTATTTTTCGAGCTCCCAGGACAGAATATTCATATTTTTTTGCTACGGTAAACAGCTTAAATAATCTTTTGAAGCTCTAGTTCTGAACCTTCGCATTTCTGCCGCCCTGAGGAACATTTTGAGGGTCTTGTAAGCCCCCAGGGCAGAATTTTCGAAATTCTTTCGGTCCAACAAACGCCCTTGATGATCCTTCGGGTCCCCAGGTTATAATACTTATATTTCCGTAGATATAACGAAAATTTTGTATAGTTTTTCAAGTTCTCAGTTGAGAATATTCGTATTTCTTCCACTCCGACAAATACTTTTAAATACTCTTCGATGAACGAAGGTAGAACATTCTGTTCGATAATTAACAGAGTCATAATTATTTAAAGGTGTATCAACGGGCTCGTATATTCCTGCTTTATCAATAAAGGTTATGTGTCAACATGATTCTTGCGATGATGCGAAAACATTTAATTGAAGTGTTTATTTTATCAGCTCTAATCCCTCTCTAAATTACTGAAAGAATCTGCCTAAAATCCCCAGAGAGTAACAATTTTAATCTGAATACATAATTCTGCCATCGTGTCATACTGATAACTTTTTGCGCAGTTTCTAGTGTCGAAAGTGATATGAATGTTTATGGCACTCTTAATTTAAGCGGGCGAAATTTCTAGAATTTTCGATTTTTACCTTTATGAGAGCCCGAAACCCTTTAACTGTATTAAATTTCAAGTATCTGCGTCGTCTGGAAGTGACCAGGAATTTTGCACATACAAACATACATTACATTTTATATACAGCATAAATTATTGGTACGGAAATAAAAAAATGCCCTTAGTTGAGCGTCACACTTGTTGCCGGTAATTACCTAGTACCTATTAACAAATCAAAAGAACAGTTAGACATGGGTCAAGTCCATTATGAGGGGGTAAGCGATTCTGTCTAGCTTGAATTGAGAGAAACAGATATTCAATGATAATAAGTCTTTGGGTGCCACGGGGTTATTGGTTGTTGCCTAAAGAAAAGGGAGATATTTTCTGCCCCAGAAGAAAAAGACTTCGGCGTGGATGAAGTCGCAGAATCTGGCAGCTGGAAGGAAGTTTAACTTTACCTATACGCCCTTAATGTGCCTATAAAATCACCTGCATATCGTTGTACCAATTCAATTAAATACAAAGGGTGCTAATAATAATAATCTATTTTGAACTCACAAGCTACGGAGGAAAACATTCCACTATAAATGGCGTTAACGCCGACGTCACACGTCACACGACCTATTACCAAATCTATTAGCTGAACACAATCCAACTTGTATTACTAACTGATTTCTTGGGAGGACTTAACCACAATAATCTTAAATATTAAAAGCGGGTAAGCTCTAATTATAAAAGGAAACGTAGAAACGTAAAGGACCTACAACCCTGTAGGAGCTATTCATAAGGATAGAGGATGTTACAGCACGACTGCGACTTTACGACAAAACGGTCAGTAAAACTACAAAATCGGGAAAAATTATGCAGATCCGCGGCCCCAACCCCGTTACGATGAGCTGTAACAAAAGGTTTGCCGGCTAAAGTGCAGTGCAGAAGGGGGATTCTTTACTACCTTGGATGAGGGCGGAGATCTGGTACGCGAGGTAAAAGATGTTCACTAATTGATGCGCCAGCACATTCGGGCTAAATAATACTTATCAATAAACTTTATTAAAATAATAAAATATGTAAACTTGACTACAACTGAACGGCATGACTCACAAACAGTATTACATATTAAATAATCCAAAATACTGACTCACTAAAGGATACTTGACAGTAAGTACATAATGTGGCTCAAAAACGAAACCGCCACAACGTTAAGTAGTAACAAGAAAATATGAGGGCAATTCATTAAATTTAGCAAATTAGCAAGTACCGTGGTTGCAATAAATGCAAAATTACGCAAGATTGTTCAACACTTTTGGCGGGACGCTACGTTTACTATACGCTATGCACAATAAATCTAATACATAAAAATGGTACCTGAAGGAGGTTAGTTGGCTGAGTTCGAGGTGTGGCAGTGCTGTAGGTGGTCGTTCTAGAAATAAACTGCACCAAAATGCGTGCAGAAACTGCACAAAGCAACGGGAATCTGCGGGTTGAAGCGGTCGGAGTCTAACATCCCCCAACGGGGTAAATTGAAGTCCGTGGCAAATCTCGAAACGGTAAACGGAACTTCGATATGCACAAGTAAGCTTTTTTAATGGAATTCCCACGACAATAATACATCAAACGCAGAACGCTGCTGCTTGGAGCGCGAAGTTCACACAAGTTTTTTGTACCTCAGAGCGAGGGCGGTAATGAATTGCCTAACCTACGATCCTAAAAACCAACTGAGACCACGCAGGCGCGACTTAGCTGCGTTCTCTTTTCCACTCATAAGCAGCGCGGACAATTTGAACAAGCTGATGCAATTCCTGACTAAGCAAATCCCTGTGCCCGCCGGAAAGTTTTGGGCTGCCTGAATGACAAAATTCTGAATTCTAAAAATACAGAAAGCACTAGATTCGGGAAATTGTTCTAACAAGGAACAACATCCAGCTTTCACAATATCGACATTGGTACAGAGGTATGCACTTACAACTGTGAAACACAGTTTCGGAGTTGACTGGAATCTCTGCAGCTGTCCTGGTGACTTTTTCTCTAAACTTGGGGCATGAGCGGCTAAGGAGGCAACTAATGGCAAAATCAAGATGGTTTTCGCTGCACGACGGCGGAATGGAGAAATTTGATGGGAATGATGGAAGTAATCCAAAAAGATTTATGGGGAGACTAGAATTATTAATTGAAGATACAAGAAGAGTGTATGGGTAATTATACAGAGCCATTGAAAATAATAGAACTTTCCTAACCTGTAGCGTGATTTTTGCTGGCATACAACTGTTAATTTTTTTGCAGTTTAAAATTAATTTTCGATGTCTTGCTTAACTCATCCACGTGTTGGTTTAATGTCACCTATCAATTTAATCTATAAATTTGGTAATACATATTTTTTCATATTTGTTCAGTTTATGAGACGGCGTTAAAGTCACATGAATTAATAATACAGTTAATTGTAGTTCTAATGTAAAGTGCAGTGTAGACAGTCGGCATATATTTCATGGGCTCCCTAGATCAAGTCTATTTTTGAACGTCCTATATGATTACCAACCAGAATTAAGAATAATAAGGAATAGTTTAGGTAGTAGTGTATTAAATTGATTCAATTCTCGTTCTAGCTTGTTTAGGTTAGTTGCAGCCTTTGTGTTTTTTTAATTCAACTGTCGGCGTTGTGTCCACAGTCGCCGTAGTGACCACGGTCGACGTTGTTTTCAGTTGGCGTTGTATCCTATGCACTAAGCACTTAGTATATGCTTAGGGAAATGTTCTTTGCCTAAATTTTCTATATGGCTGTGATATATACAGTGTGTCCCCGGATAGGTTAAACGACTCTTGTGAAAGGTAAAAAATTCTCGATTTAAATTTTCAATTTTTTGGGTTCAGCCCTGCTTGCTTAAAGGCGAATTTCTGACATAATTTCAGTGTTGAAAAATCAAGTATGCCTTGGAAATTATCAAAAAACCTATTTTTCTGTAAGGTAAAGTGCCTTTTATGTGGCAAATACGACAAAAAGTTATTAAGAAAAGTTGTTTAGAATCAACATCTAGGCCTCTATACCAAATTTCAAAATCCTCGGCCAACTTTAATCTCGCACAATTTCTTTTATGTTTAGGTCCCAAATCAAAGAATTTTACTTTTAACAAAGATTTTTACTGTAAAAACAAATACTTTTAACAAAGTTTTTTATTTCATAATAAAAAAACTTTGTTAAAAATAAAATTCTTTGATTTGAGATATAAACATAAAAGAAAATGTGAGAAATCAAAGTTGGCGGAGGATTTTGAAATTGTTCATTGAGTCAGTGTTCTGAATAATTCAATGTTAATATCCCTCACCAGTCATTCCTGCATTTGATGTTAAGTTTACCGCGTAATTACTAAATTACGATGTTACGCAATTTAAATAGTTAACCTTTACCAACCCATTTCGTATTTTTATGTAACCTTTCTACTCATTCAAATATCTTGCTAATACATTTCATGTTTGTTTACCTGTGGTTTTCTTCTGATGTTGAGCATGCGATTTGTGTATGTATTTTTCAGTCGTAAAAGGAGTTTAGCCAGATGTTCAAGTGAGTTCTCGAAAGGTAGGTCCGATGATGATGCACTTGACTTGCTGACCAGGACACTGCCAAGGTTATAGTTGAAAGGTAAATCCATTGTGCTTCCACTTTTCCTCAGTGGGTTCACCTATGCATTTTTCCTTGTAGGAGTCGTGGTAGCGCTCTGGCAATTAAGATCTGCTTTTCATTTATTAGGCCGTTGCCCTGTGTGATTTCGTGTTGGACCCCTCTCGCTCCACTAAAGTTAGTCGGCGACTCTTTTGTAACGGGCTGGGGCAGCAATTTTATGTAGTACCTTCCCGATCTTGAGTTAGCTTACGCGCTAGTCGTTGAGCTTTGTTTGGGCTTGTCGTAAATACCGATTCGTGCCGTTACAAACTGGCGCGTTGCCGTAACATTGAATTTAGCCTGTTACACATTGGTAAACGCTGGCTTACTGCTGCAAGCCATTCATTCATAATGTAGTAGTGCATTCCGGAATTGTAAATGTATAATGCATATGCATTACGACTCAACATTCTTGTTTCCGGTATTCCCATAATTCTGATTCTCTCTAAATCCCTAATGCGAGGGTTATATAATTGGCTTGTAATAACTACCAGTTCTGAACATGTTTAGGTACTTATAATTTTTTTTGTCAAGGATGATATCAACCTATCGTCTGGGCGTCTTCAAACCCATTCATGTTATAGGAATTATAATGATTTCCGTTTGTTAACGGGTATAAAAAGCACAAGTGTTGTTCTAATGGAGATCTAGTATTAAGAACAATTAGATAGACAAAAAGGCTCACAGCAAATCTGGCTTTTCAACTTAAATCTAAGGTTTTAGAAGCTTACAATCTTAGTTTATAGCATTTCGCGAGATATTCGTTTCAAGGTTTCTGAATACTTATGAGTGGTCTGATCAAATCAACCAAAATAGAGATGGGTTGTAAACACCTTTGCAATTCGTACGTTAAATTACGATTTCAATGGATCTCGACCGAAAAGAACATGGGAGATGAGAGTGAGGTTATGCGACAACAAGAATCAGCTAGAAAGAATTTTCTTCCCTAAAATTGTAAATATGTGTACATAGTTAGTGTAAGTCAATTATAATTTATCAGTTCTGGTTAGATTGTCGCATTGAGTATACTTTAGGTACTAAAATGTAGTCGCACCTATCACACGTCATTTGTAGGACGATTTACGATTAGAGATTATTCAAACATATTACATCGAATCGGGCTGAACTTTGAATTACATAATGCATATTTGTTACTTCATAGCTTAGGTTTAGGTTTAATTTCCTGCTTTTATACCATGTTTGCTTTAATACAACAACACAGCACCCGAGTGGTGTAGCTTGAACAAGCGTCCACGTTCGATCAGCAGAGTTAAGCAATGCTGTCTCTGGTCAGAACTTGGATGGGAGTTCCACGGCTGCATCTCTGGGCGCGTCGTGGTACGGTTATCACGGAAAAAAGTTGGTCCCGGCGGTCATACAACATCATGACAGTCTTTAGTGGGGTTGGAAGTCCTCATAACTGCACAGCGACGCCTATAATTGGCCTAACGGCTGTTGGCTGAGTGCGAATTAAATAAATAAATAAAATTAAATTAAATAAATTATTAAATTATATGTTATAGTTCTCTGGTAAGTTAGAAAAAAGGTGTACGGATACGCAATTTGAGGCGTAGAAGCTGAATTTCCAGTTATTGATAGACTGAAATGTATCTTCGTGACAAGAATTGTAAACTGAAAAGTTTTTATATTTGTTAAATATTGAATATGAATATATTTGTATTGATCCGAGTTCAAATTTTGTGAAATTATACTTAAAGCAAGAACATTGACATTAAATTTTAAAAACATTAGAAATATCAACAAATTTATCTGAAAATGATCGAAATGATGTCAAATTAGATAAAAATGTTCCGTTTTACACAAGCTAACCCATCATGTAAATTATTTTGTTAGGGAAGTTGATGTAAGAAAGTTATTAGTAATTATTATATTTCAAATCATTCTCCATTTTGTTGATTGGCTTCCATTTTTTGTTGGCTGAATTAAAGTATTCGCTATTGTTTAAAAAAAGAAAAAGCAAATGGAAAAATTTTCATTTTTGATGTTTCTATAAAACTTTCTAGGACAATAATTTATGCTTATCTGAAAACCTATATAGCCCATGTCAAATATACCGACAGATTTTTACTTACTTAGAAAGTGGCGTTTCTCGAAATTCTCAAAATTAAAAAAATGCAATTTTTTCGGAAATAAGTAATATTTCAATGAGATTTTTTAGCGTGTGTTAATTTCAGCTAACTGAACAATATCAAAGCGAGAAAACAACTTTTTAACTTTCGCAAACATGGAATTTTTCAATTTTGTTTATATCTTTAAAATTTTCACCTTCCAAGACTTAATTTAAAAAATTTAGGTGAAGGCTAAAGATTTATAATTGAAAATACAATAAAAAATATTATCTAATCCTTTAGATTTTTTTATTATTTACCGAAACATAATATGCTGGAATAATTTTTACGTTTTTGATACACGGTGACACGACATCAATCTGTATTGTACGGGAAATGGAATTAATAAACAAAGTTGAACTTGAACTTGATGGCGCTTTGTAGGAGATATACTTTTCAATGATAATATATATTTCATCATCATCATCATCAATTCCAGCGTTTTATATATTCCATCTCTGGACATACGCCTCTCCAAGTTGTCTCCATTCTTCCCCGTTTATAGTCGCACTCATCCACTGCGTCCCCGCCACTTTCTGAATATCATCTCTCCATCGTGTCCGTGGTCTACCTCGATCTCGTTTTCCCGTTCGCGGCCTCCACTCAGTCACCTTTTCGTCCATCTATTGTCTGACATTCTCATCATGTGGCCGGCCCACTGCCACTTCAGTTTTGCAATTTTCTGAGCTGCGTCCACTACTCTAGTTTTATTACGTATCCATTCGTTTCTTTTCTTATCTAGTAGACGAATGCCCAGCATAGATCTCTCCATTTTTCTTTGGGTGACCATTAATTTATTTATTGATGTTTCCGTAAAGGTCCAGGTCTCAGATCCATAAGTTAGTGATGGAAGAACACATTGATTGAATATTCTCGTTTTTAGGTGTTGGGGAATCTTGGACTTAAACACGTGCCGGAGCTTCCCAAAGGCAGCCCAACCTAAGTGGATGCTCCTTTCTATTTCGACTGTCTGACAGTTACCTGTAAATGTTAGCTTCTGTCCAAGGTATATATATTTATCAACGACTTCGATCTTGTCTCCGTTGTTGAACTGGATTTCCTGGGCATCTTCCATGTTTGACATGATTTTCGTCTTTGATATGTTCATCTTCAAATCTACGAGTGCTGTAGCATCATGGAGTTCTTTTATCATTTTTGTTAGGTGCTCTTTTTGGTTTGAAAGTAGGAGGATATCGTCAGCAAATCGTAAATTTGTTAGGTTTTCTCCATTGATATTGATTCCCAGGTAGTCCCAGTCCAAGGTTTTGAAGATGTCTTCTAACGCGTTGGTAAATAGTTTTGGGGAAATGGTGTCCCCTTGTCTAATGCCCCGTTCGGTTCGTATTGCGTTGGTTTTCTCGAATACTGAGACTGTAATTGTAGCTTCTGTATATATAGCATTTATTAGATTGATGTAGCGGTAGTCAATGCGTTAATTAAAGCCCATATTTCGATGCTATCGAAGGCTTTCTCAAAATCTATAAATGCTAGATAAAGGGGTTGGTTGTATTCATAGCCTTTTTCCATGATAAGACAATGCAGTGTATATGATCTATCGTACTATATCCATGTCTGAATCCTGCCTGTTAGGGTGGTTGAAAGGCGTCTAAACGGCTGCTTATTCTGTTGGTTATAATTTTTGTAAATAATTTATATAAGTGAGATAATAGTGAGATCGGTTTATAGTTTTTTAGATCTTTTCTGTCACCCTTTTATATATCAGCACTACATTTGCATTTTTCCAATCGCTAGGGATCTCTCCGTTATCCAAGCACATATTGAACAGTGTTTCAAGATGGTTAAGTAACGATTTTCCGCCCCAACTTATGAGTTCAGTAAAAATATATATTTATTGAAATGTATGAAAAACTAATGTACCCCTGTTAATGAGCTACTTTTAGAGAAATCCTGTAAATGGTTTTTACATTTATCTAAATGATGAAATTTTTCTTTATTCAGTTTACATGTGGGTTTATTTTTCAAAATTTTGTATTTAGAGAGGAAATCACTGGTTTTCTAAATTTTTTCTTTTTTAGCTAGTAACTGTATCTTAAACAATTATTTTTGAAAAATGTTAAATTTTATAGATAACGGATATTACGTGACAACTTTTGTTTTGCCCAATTGTAATGTTTTTCAACCATTTCCAATCGTCAGGGTTTTCATTTTCGAAAATAGACCAACTAAAAGGTTTTCCCATTTGATGCTAACTTTCTGGCGATTACTGTATAAGGAAAAAATATGCCACATAAAGGACTCTTTCCATTTTATTGTGGTCGACACAAGATGTACAGCTTTCATCTTCCAAAATAATGAAAAACGATCGGAAATCTTATTTATTTACTTGAGTGACAGCTCCGATTATAAAAAATGTATCTGCTGGCATTAAAAGTTTGACGACGTTAGCAATTTCTATGAAACTGCAAAAATTTCTAAAATAAGTAAACACATGCACCAATAAATCTTCGCGTGCATAGGCAGGGCGAGGTCAACAATTGGAGTCCGAGGTATTGTATTGTATTATCGATAACCTCATTTTACCTTGCGGTGCGGTGTAGAGGCTGGTGCTTTATGTGCTTGCATCTGGCGGTACAATGCTCTACTTGCCTGGATTCGGGATACCAATTTTGAGCGCGCCTTTTGTGCTTGCGCAGCAACCCTTGTGTGAGATGTGTCATGGTGATGTTTTGACCTTGTTACTCTATCTCTTAGGTCTGTGGTTCTGAGTAGAGAGTAACACAGTTAATTTGGGACCCAACTGTGAATGGCCTCACCGAGCCCGATTCCAATCGCCAAGGCTGCGGGAAAGTTCCGGCCCCCACGGGATTCGAACCAACGACTCACTTAATGCAAGCCTAGCGCCTACCCAACTTCGCTACGCGGCTTCTTAGGAGTCCGAGGTATTGCCTGCAAAATTAAATAAAGCGAATGTGCATATATTCGCTAACTATAAGTACAAGGATTAACTATGAGTGCAAGGTATTACCTGGAAATGTTGTTGCAAAATTCAAGTATCTGGAGAAAAACGAGCTCTTGCTACCCTGGATATCGTACTTAGTTCGTAATGCAGCAGAGAGATTTTTTCTGATTTGATGTCAGACGTCAACGAACGCGAGACACCATAGTTTGGTCCTCTAAACTATTGCAGCGTTGGTGCTTACATAAGTACGAGAGTAGGGACAGAAGTTCACCGACAAGTGATAAAAGGCAGGACATTTTATTATATGAATTGTTTTAACATCCGAGTTGATAAGAAGTAAATTGGCTGACACTAAATCGGCGAAGCCACATAATTAATAGTCTACTTTAATTGCCCTTAGAGAATTTATGAACTTAAATATCTTGTCGGAAGCTTGTGCTTACAATACTCATAGAGGGCCTGAACACATGTGTTGTTTTTAATTCCGTTGGTTCGGACAGGATTAATCCCCATTTCCATTTAAAAAATCGACAGTTTTATCGCCATAATTATGTTCATTTGGGCAATAATTGTTCGAACCTGTACCTTTAGCTACATCTGTCGCGATCCTCAGCATTCAAGTTCTCCGTTGAAAGCGCGCTTTGCTGTCTTTCGTAAAATCCGTTCTGAAGGTGTACCATGCGACGCTCGCCATGCGGCAATGTAGCTTGATTTGTGCGAGGCCGTGGTTTTCCGTGCGCTAAAATTCCAGCGTCTCTATTCAAGCTAACACTTGCATATTCTTGCAGTTACACAGAGCGCGAGGCTTTTGGCGTGATCTTGCGAGATTGCGACAACTGCACGTAGGTTAGACGAAGCGCACAAGAGGCACAGGTGCGTCTCCCCCCTTTATTGCAGTAGCGTGGCTTGTCTTTCTCGACACTCTTCTTCTGGGTTTGCTCGAATGAGCGCCTAGTGGTTATGTCGTCTTTATTTTCTGAGCCCAGGAGATGCGTCTCTTGTGGTCCCGGGCAGCATAAACCGTGTAAATAATCTACTCGGTGGTATCGAAGCAATGAGTGCAATCACTGTCGTCACGGATTCCATTACGAGTTAAGTTTTGTTAAAGTACCAAGTTTCGAGGAGGCATGCTGTAAGTAATTGCTGAAACGCCACCACCATTACTCGTCGTGAGCGAGGATCTGTTTTGCTGTACCCGCCATCGCCCAAGTGGCCATTTCTCTGTCGTTTAGCCATATCCAACGAGACTATTCCCTCTGTCGTTTCCACTATCGCGAAAGGGAGCATCTCCTTGTCGTAAAAGCCCTTGCGATGGGCCGTTCGTTATTGCAGCTACCAGCAACCAACAATGTCTATTCTTCTTAGCCACTTCTGGCGTTTGTTGTGAGGCACCTCCCAGCTGCTGCGAATAAAGGCTCCGCCGACCACCGAACAGGTATTGTGAACTAGATTTAGTATGGTGAACCGGTAAACTATACAATGCTACGCCTTTTGACATTGTGTGTCGTGACGCATTTATGGTAACAATTTAGTTCAATCCAGGTCGCAGTGGTCTATATTTGGCCGGTAGTGTTTTTATAATTAGAACAGCGTAGGGCGTTTAGAACGCCCACGCCATTTAAGCGTTTGATGTCTATTTACCAACATGGACAAGCTTCAGTTGTGTCATATTTAGCTATCTAGGTATTTAAGTAACCCACTTTGTTGTTCATTATTGTTGAAGATATATTTGCCTATTTAATTTTCAATGGACACATCGATTTTTAACTGGTTTCTTTATATCTGCATGTGGTTATCGACAATTTTATTTGTAGTGCCCTCTTTTGTCATAATATATGTAAGGTGATCCGGCGAGAGCAAAGAAGGCCAACCAGGGTAGGTTTCGAAACGGCCGGGGCTTTCTCGAAGAACGCTGAAATACTAAAAGCTTTCCTGGATTTCGTGTTTCTAACGGGGGTTGCTGAGAAACCTTGTTTCAGCCCTGATTATTACAACTCTTGGCGCCCGTTCCCTTGGTTTATCTCGATTATAAGCATCTTCAGTGTGACAGCATCTTACCCTAATTAACGTCGCGTTACGTTCGAACCACCCCATCTCCTTGGGCAATAGTCGATCAAATAATTGTTGCAGGACAGTTGATGCGTGATTATGGCGAGTTTAGCATTTTTAAGTATTGACGTGTCCTAACTAGCGTTTAACCTGTTACACGTTATATCCTACGGCAAATAATAATACTTAATTACCTACAATGAAAGTTAATGTAAATAGGTTACGAAAGTACACTGCGGTGTAGAATCGTTAAGAAAGTATGAAGAAGTATAGTTGCTTACAAAAGCCTACCGTGCCGAAAAAGGGGATGATGAGTTCGGGAGCTTTTCAATGTTTGTAGAATTTGAGAGTTTAACGACATTAAGGCTTAATGATGACTTCAATCATATCTCCTACAGTAACAAATATTATATACTTTCTTGTTATACAACACGTACATAGGCTTCCAATGGATGTGTACTCAAGCGTCGTATATTGAAGGGCTTTTGCATTTTTTCTATTTCTTCCGTACATTTCTTTGTTGTTAGAGTTGCTTTAAAAAGTATTGTTTAGCCGAATATGTTCAAAAATTCTTGAAAGCCCTGAAATTATTAAACGCTTCAATATTGTAGGATGTTACCTGAGTAGATAATCGAGAGTTATAGAACCAGTGATGATGATCAAAACCTTAAGTAATCAGTTGTATATCATATAAACATAAAGCGCAATTATTCAGTTATCTGCAATAATTGAATTCACAAATGTCATTATTTCATCAGATTAGATAAAATTGTTTAGATAATGTAAATTCTGTTGCATTTGCAAATATTCTGAATTAAAGTTTGTAGCATGTAGCACACGGTTTAAAACTTTTGGGCTAGTGTCAATTATTAAAACGCTCTAATTCCAGCACGAGCCAGGCAACGTCTAACAAATTCAATGTGCAGTATTTGAGAGTAAACTTTTCCAGGGATGCATTTGCGAATTGCAGATCCTTTATTTGTACAGCCAGTGCTTTTAACAATGCATCCTTTTCGTCGCTTTCTGCGGATAGCTTTCCCATTTATTAAATCTCCTTACCTTTCCTGGAATATCCTTAGTGCCGTGAAATCGAGTCATCTGGGAATTAATTTCGGCATTCTGTAACAAAACCCCAAGAGTGTCACGGCAGGACTGTGAGTTATAGTCGGGCTGCACCTCAGTCATCCTTATTAAACTTGACATGCTATTATAGGTCACCAGCGTTGCACCACGGTGCAGGGGATTTCCATCTGTGCGGCTTTAAAATATATGCTTAGTGCCATCTTGTGAAACTTCCTGAAGCCACAGTGAGCTATAACGGGAAAGTTTAGTAAGCTTAAATTTTCATTTATTTAGTTTACTAGCTTTAAAATGGCACTACACTTCGAAAATGTTGAAAAAATCTCTGAAATTTGTTAAAAGTGATTCACTAGGCTCTGACTCATATTTTGGATTCAGTCAGTGTCACATTTTAAATTTCCATGAACGTATTACGTCAGCCTGTTGTATAATTTTAAATGATATCTGCGGTATACATGGTGCTTGGTACCGAAAAATAAGACACTTATTAGCAGCAATGTGCCATTAGCAAGCTGAAAGGAGTATAACTGGTGCAAAACAAAGGAAATTGGGCGATTTGGAAACATTCATTTAAAATGATGTAAAACACAAATCGGGTTGCCATAAACACGTGAGCGTGGATATTTCAATTTTTATGTGACATTAAACATGCAAATTGTTCCGATTTGAATATTCAATGTGCGTTTGAAGGATGGATAGCTTTTGCTCACCTATTTTAGCGCATGGACGAAATATTTTGTACATTGGATTTTAATCATTATCACAAAAATAAAACAGCAGTGAAAATTCATGACTTGCGAATTTTGTTGAAGGTAAGTGAAATTATGAACTGAATTTACGAGTGAGCTAAACATTTTTATAAGTTTACAAATATGTAATGTGATGCTGTCGTTCAATTTAAATTAAATAAATTACTTAATACCAAAACATACTTAGTAAACATCCTCGAAAACAATCGGATAGATCCAATAGACGACAAACACAGCAAAGAAAAAGGACAATGTATATGGCCACCAGAAATATGCAAGGCATCTCCACAAAATGTGACGAAGTACTTTAGGAACTACCAAAATTAAAATATCGACATAGGTGTCCTAACTGAAATAAAAAAGAAAGGCGAAGGAATTGAAGAAAAAGGAAATTATATACACATATACAGTGGAGTAGACAAAAGTAAACGAGCAAGGAGTGGAATGTCAATAGCGATTTATAGAAAATTGAAAAAATACATCAAGAACTGGGAAGGAATCAGTGAAAGAATTATTACCGTCAAGATAAAATTATATGGAAAAGAAATAATAATAATGGGAGTATATGCCCCTGTAGATAGTGCAACTTTAGAAGAAAAAGAAGATTTCGAGAGCAACTCAATACCAGACAGAAAAGAATTAATACTGATGGGTGATTTTAACGGTAGAATAGGATCGAGAAGCAACAGTCCAATCGTGGGTAGACATGGAGAAGATGTATGATAACGGCAATAGACTTATTAAAATGTGCGATCAATTGTCCCTAGAATACTAAATGGTTTCTTCCAACATAAACGAGAACATAGAATAACATGGACCCAACCTACTCGAGGACTAGAATCAATAATTGATTACATTATAACACGACAACAGTCAAGCTTAAGAACTATAGATGTAAGAGTGCAAAGAGGAGCGGAATGTTCATCAGACTACTTTATGGTTAGAGCCAAAATATATTTCAAATGCTTTACACAAGGCCAATACGACTTAGACTCAGGAAATAACGATAAAATAACATATCCAAAAATTCATACGGACAAACTTAATGATGAATCAATCCGCTTCCTCTATAAGCTAAGACTGGCCAAATACATAAACACAGACGACGAAGACAATGCAGAAAACCTCTACCATAAAATACAAGAATACCTATCTGTTTAAAGTAGCTAGAGGAGCATTAAGCAAAAGAAGTGAACAAGACCAAAGAAAGAAAGATGACAATAACTGGTGGAATGATAACATTAAAGCCCTAGAGAAAAGAAGAGAACATACGAAAAATGGCTGACAACTGGAAATTCAGAAGATAGGAAGGAATACATAAAAAATAATATACAAGTTAAGAAGGAAATCTGTAATTTGAAAAACTCAATGTGGTAGAATAAATGTGCGGAAATTGGAAGGTTGATGCGAAGTACAAGATCGAACAAAATTTAATACTATAACAGAAAGTATAACCACGTATGGATCCGAAATGTGGATACTGAATAAAACACACGAAAAAAGATTAAGAGCACTCGAGATGGATTTCTGGCGGAGAAGTTGTGGAGTATCAAGAATAGAAAGAGTACGAAATGAGATCATAATACAAAGAATGGGCGTACAACACTCTATCATCGACACAATAGACGAAAAACAGTTACTATCTTACGGCCACCTCAGAAGAATGCAGAATGCCAGATGGCCTCAACGCATATACGAATGGACACCTCATTGCAGAAGGAAACGGGGACGTCCTCGCGCAAGATGGAAAGATAAGGTAGAGTTAGCAATGAGATACAGGGATCTCCATGAGGACGATTGGTTAGATAGAAAAAGATGGCATCGAAGAAGCGAAAAGCGGCGGGAGCCGTAGAAAATCGCATATATATACCAAAACGTAACACGTAAGCTAAATAACGTAATATTCATAAGTGAGCAATTTAATTGTATCTCGCGCACTGTTTACTTTAGTCACGTAATTAGAAAGTGTGTATCCTATCTGTAAGGCGCAGTGATTTACCACAATCTCAATATTATTTTTGATGCTGAAGAAAATACGATTACAATGCAGCATTCTCTGGAGCCTCTGTTTATTTCTGTTATTGTTAAATAGGAAAAATATTATAATGACGTAAAGCTATGGGAGCAAAATGATAATGTGCCCATTCTAGTATGTTATGATGTTAAAAATTACAATGCAATTGGCCTTATCCCATAGAATCTTTGGAAATGTATTAATACAACTGCAGGATTGATGGCATGATCGAAATAACTACAATAGAAAAAATACAAAAACTGGGAAGACACATTTTGAGCTATGAATTTCGGTACGAGAAAGAAGAAATAAATAAATATACTGGAATAGAGTACGATAAGATAAGTAATGTACGAGAAGCGGAGAATATCTTGAATAACAAAGTATAAAGTTCAGGACGCTTCATTCCACACGTAGGTATTTGGCCTGAGACTCGGCGGGTCAATATCATTTTTCGAAACCCAATCATCTAGCACACCAATAACGGCGTAGTGGGTGATGCGGTTAGCATAACGCCTTCGATGACTGCCTTACTTTTTCTACTTCAACAACCGTGGTTTCTGCATCCAATTTTTTTAAGTGACTGGTTGAGCTGCCAGCCAGTTGCCAGATGCGAGGATTGAACCCCGTATCGTGGCACCGAGTTTCTTGAATAGACTTAACGACATAAAGAACATAGAAATTGCTATTTATGTAGTCGTTAGAAAAATATCATGTAATAATTTTCTTTGCGTGTGTAACGTTTTCTTTGTGATCTATTTTTAGACATAAGGAACAAGAAAATTTTCCGAATAATTTTTACTAAACAGAAAAAAATGTATAAATATAAAATGACACTGAAAGAAGAACACAATCCAAAGTCTAGTTCGAAAGAAAGCAAGATCGCTTTTTGTTCTGCAAGCGGCAAAAACTGAAAAATGCTGCGTCATCTTTCATTTTCAAATAACGCTAACTGAATTTCTCGAAGTTGGACGGATCTGGACCACGGGAACCTGGCGTTACAACTGGCAGACAGTCTGAACTTGACGAACCCCGCGAATTCTGGGGCTGCAACAAAGGGTTCCTGTGGAATCCTACTTTAATCGGAGACCTCTTGGACGCTGGATACACTCCCCAATGACGCCACTTGGGAATGGCTTGTTGGTTGGAATTTCTGCACCTACGGATTCCTGAAGATCTCCTCTACACGCAGCAGGCACTATTTTAGCTGGACGATGCAACTTACTTAAGGAAACGGGTCCCCGAAGTCACTCGCACTTGGAAAAAACTTGCTACTGACTAATCTGCTTCACTTGAACTTCTTAACACTTGGAAAACTATACCCATAGATGCCCTGTACACTGGTGAATAACTTTATACACAAATGGTATTAAAAAGAATTTTTGGCGTTTCCTGGCTTACACTTTTAATACATAACGCTCATATTCCTTTTGTGCTTAACAAATTATTCTGTATTATTTTATACCCACTATGTCTGACATTAATAAGCTCAATTCCGTCAGTTACAAATTAAATTGCATTGGCCCTTCTCAACATTCATCATATCTGAAAGTCTGAACGTAACCCTTCTGTAACCTGCTTTATTTCATGCTAACTTCTATCCCTCAAATTATTAGTTACTGCTGCTCACATCAAGTGCACTAATTAAAGTAAAGTACTGATTATCTTGCAAGAAATAAAATATTTAATTCTGTGCTCATGTTGACCTTATTCATTTAGTGGACAGTGAACCATTACAATAAATAATGGCATTTGCTTGGATAATAATTAGATTTAAAGAGTATGAATGTATTCGTTATATAAACTCTTTATTGTCAACCCCTCTACATTATAATAATATATAAGCCAGTTTAGAACGTCTTACGACGTTGTCCGACGCCTATTCTCCATCCTCTTCTGTCTTTACAGAATTTTGGTGTTAAGTTTCTATCGCTCATCGATTTATATATCGCCTTTTGCCACTCCAACCTGGGTCTACCTCTTCTCCGACGTTCAGTTGGTTGCCATTCTAAAACTTGTTTAGGTAGTCTTGTTTCAGGCATACTTTGTACGTATCCATACCATTTAAACTGTTTGTTGTCTATGTCGGATACTATATTTTCTTCAATCCCCATCTGTTGTTTTACTGCATCGATTTTAATGTGACTCGTTCTTGAAATACATATAGATGTTCTCATAGCATATATTTCTACTGCTTTCACTTTATATATCTCCGTTATCCTGCAGGTATATATATTGCGACAAGTAATAATTTCCCTTGTTTGTACTATTCGCTTTTATGTCTCTCTCAAATCCTTTCCTATGCAGAAGTACTGTGTTTTTGGGATACTGACTGATAGCCCCCATTATGCGTATTCGTCTATATCAGTTTTCGCATCAGGTATTGCACGTCATCTTTATCATTTGCAATTACAACCTGATCGTCGGCGGGTATACATGCATCTGTCATTAAGTTCAATACCCATACCATGAACCTTCCTTTTCCATTTTTCAGAGTTGCTGCTACGTATATTTTAAAAAGGGTTGGGAAACGCAACGCCCCTGTCTCAGTCCCTTGTTAACAAAAACTCTTGTGTAACGTATTTATCTACCTTTAGTCGCGATTTTGAGTTTTTACATAGTTCTCGTAGAACATGATCGATGTTTGAATGCTCTGATACTTCCCGCAGTTTATAAATATTAACTGTATCTTATGCTTTTTGGAGGTCTATGAATTTAATATGGGTTTTTATGTTTCTAGCCGTCTTTTTTTATGATTTGTTTCAGACAGAGTCAGTGCATGATCTCCCTGCACGAAAACCGCTTTGTTATTCTTCTTCGTTCTCCTTAATATCATTTTCATTCAGATCTCGTAGTACCATCCCAAGTATACTCATTGTGCTAGTTAGTGATATACCCCTATAAATAATTGTTACTCTTCTTTTCATATCTTTTTTTTTTGGAAATTAAAGAGATATATGCTACTTTCCATTGCTCCGGAACCAGATGTCCGTTCAAACATTTGTTGATTATATAGGTTACCATTTCAAAACGTTTTTCGTTCCGTTCTTCAACATTTCGGCTTATACCCCTCCTGGTTCACTTTTTGTCCCGTACTCTGTTTTTCTCTGAAGTTGTTAGTGTTCTCAGTTGTCTCCTGGTTTCTTTATAAGCTTGTTGATCTTCCTCTTTTTTGTGTTCAGTCACTTCAAGTATTTCTGTCTTTTCTGTTGGACCAAGGTTACAATACATTACAACTACATTATAATAAAAGATCATATAGTATTAGCTTGTCTGAAGGACGGAAACTGTTACAGTTTCTTTTGTAGTTTTTGGGTTTAATGAGAAGGTAATCCTAAGGAACAAAACTAGGCATATTAAGATTTTTATTAGTCCTGAAGGAGCGAAGAAGGTGATAGTAGACGTAAGATCTGATTGGAAATTCAGAAAACTGTTTGTTGTAGTGTAATCGTATTTGCGTAATTAATGTCAAACCTTCCAAATCAATTCTTCGACATTTATGTGAAGATTGTGCACCTCTACCACATTGGAAAGATGGAAATTGTTATACTTTCTAACATTGTCATATTTCCGTTTTGAGTATAATTTTTAATCCTTGAAGTTATCTGCTATAATTTGGTTATGTCAGACTCAGTCCTATTCTACTTGTTTATGCAAGATTTAAAAGTATGGCGCCAGCTTGCCGCAGAGATGTACCTCTCCGTGTAGGAGACCGTTGACAATCCATTGACGATTTTTGTTTCTGCCGTTGTACCCCAAGAGAGGATTAACAAAGGCGGTGTGCTGCAAATTTCGCTTTTCGATCTTCAGTCCAGACCTACCATTCCAGCAAGGATGTGACGCTATCCACTCCCCTAGCTGCCGTGAGAGGTAGCTTGATGATTTATCGAAATTTAGTCGGAGGTGTTTTATTGTGTCGAGATGAAGATTGTCGCAGGTGCTAACGCCGTTGTAATATGCGACTTTGATGTTTTGCAAGCAAAACATTACCGGCCGCAAGGCAATGACTTAATTCGGATTTATTAATTTGCTATGCTATCTAGGGTTCGGGATTTCCTACCGTATCGTTTCTTTACAGCCGGCCTTAAATATGAATTTTAAATCGGATACCGCAAGTCTGGGAACCGCATTCTTCGAGTTGACTACATTGCATCGCCGCCAGCCCCTTCCTGTTGCGACTTCCGTCCAGGGGTCCTCTCATCACTAGCAATCATCTCTTGCTGATCCGGTCATGATGTTTCTTCTCGATTAGTCTACGTGTATCGTACATCTGGTGAGCAAATGGCGAGACACTGACCTTTCCCCGAATAACTTGAGATATAGTAACGAATTCTGTATCTCCGCTATATTAAAATGAAATTGAGTAACTTTTCCATGTTTTTTTAACTGCTTGTATGCATACATTTTGCCTTATGTCAGAAGTACTATTGTCTGAATTTATGTAATACTGTATTTACGATTTTGTTATCTCTTCAGGGAATTTGAATGCATTCTGGCTGTGGTTTGTGTATTTGAAATCAATATTTCATAGTTTCTATTCTCTTAAAGTCACACAGGTAAATCATTTATTTGCAATTAGTTTGAAAATTACTGCACCGGAATTTCGTGTAATATGGTGTGCTTATTACAGCTGTTGAAATATTGGTTTGTGCCTTTTTTATTATTATGTTGTAACGCCAAATTATTAGCGAAAAGCAAAGCTAAGTGACCGTGGTCCAGCTTGAAAATTTTCTTGCGACTCCGTTTTTGTTTCTTTAGAGTTAGAGACCTGGAGTTTGATTTTAACCTTATGGCGCCCTCACCCTAATTGTTAAGTAGGAAACAAACTCATTTTAGGTGCACACACGCTTATTGAAAATGTCACTCTGACAGTTAACTAGGAGAATAAATAAGGCAGCCGACTTCTCAGCCGTAGCTGGTTGTGAGTTAAAGAGAGTCTCAATCCCAAAACTGTTAAATGATATGGGCGCTAAGTAGTAACTAACCCAGGCACTTTGCTCAACAAGTTGATTGGTCACTAACATGAAGTGAATACCCACACTTTAAATTACAAAGTAATTGCAGAATTGCTTCAGAAGATCCAAAAATGAAATTATAGTAACTTTGATGGTATATGAGACACATCCAACAACTTTCTAATTCAACTCTAACCTTGTAAGTTATACTATACTTATCTAAGTATGAAGAGAATTTGGTATTTGACGAATACACGGGTTGTGGACTAGATTAGATTAAGACAGACCTTTTGTTGCTGGTCATCAGGTAACAAGCAAGCATGTCAGAAGCTCGCCAGACGCAAAACCATGTCGATGAGCCTCAAGGAACAACAGGTGCTTGTGCAAAGTTTGAACGGCTATTCCAGATTACAACCTTCGGCTGTAGGTAATGTATAGCTCGGCGATGGGACCTCAAGAGTGAACTGACATCGGACCTCTTGCAGGCTGTTTTTGAGAAAATTACGAAGATATTTCTTCCAGGAAGTAACCCTTTTGCAGTAAATTTTTCGATATTTAATTCAAGATTGTACGTTCCAAAATGTTACAGCTTCTAACATTATGTAAAGCTGAGAATGCACAATTCTAATTAATGCCTTTATTAAGAAATCATACTAGGCATTGCCAAGTGGTACTAACAAAGATTGTTCACGAATTGACAAAAAACTTTAAAGCGACTGCTAAAAATAAAAACATTACATCAGCCATACTTTAGCATTTAGAATAGAAATGTACACACCTTAAAATTTGAGCATACGAGTATATGCGCCAGCGGATTTCATTACCTCTCAGGAATGATACGTCAAGCTATAGAAAAACATCCAAAAAATATGAACAGGGAAGATGGTTTTAGATTTAGCAAAACTTGAAATCCCATGTGGAGTTGCTATTCCACCATGCGCTTCTCTGGGTGGCGGAAAGGGGAATGCTCCAAGATACGGCGGGTACTGGAGAAACAAAATACCCGTGGAGGACCAAAACCAGCAGTAGCATCTGATCCAAAATAAGCGGCAAACAGCGTATGATCCAGAATAGAAGGCTGGATTAAATCGCATTCCAAAATATAATAGACAAAAACATACAAAGAAGAAAAATCCCCGAGTGGCAAATACACCTCCTACGGAAGGAGGCCAAAGTGTATTGGGGAAGAGGAACAGTTCTGCTTGAAGTTTAATAAACTCGGTCTTACCTATCAACCATATTATGACGAAAGGAAGCACAGTAAAATAAGATATATTAAATGTGGCACCTAGAATGTCCAGGGTTGGAAGAACAGAGACATCGAGGCCATTCGCGAGTTTAAGAAAATTAACATGAATATACTCGTGGTCAGTGTGTAATTTTCTTACATTTTCTAGATTGTAAAGTATTAGAACCGTTTGGTTTTAATTTAATACATTTGGGGACACATCTGATACATTATGTTGTTCACACTAACTTACACTAAAGTAAGACATGTGGTGAGAAATAACATTCGTGACTGATATAAACTGTAGTGAACTTGTCGTAATTCTATCTATAGACAAATATATACAGACATGTAACGGAAACCCAACGTCGAACATGCCGTACTTTGCCATACTTACAATAACTGGAAGAGTTGCACTGAACTTTGAATCTGTGCCAAGAAAACATGAGGCAACGTATATTGCTTAGTGTTGATTACAAAATAAATTATTAAATGTAGTAACTTCGATTCCATTGTCCAGTACAAGTGAAAGAAAGGACAAAAGGATATGGCACAAAAAGTCTAGGTGAAAACACAGCAGACGCCACAAATAAGAAAAAAAAATGGTTAAGTACAAAGGCAGAGGAAGACCATGGGAGCGTGGGTGAACATTGAGCAATGCAGTGGAGGAGCAAGAAGATCGTAAGTAGGGCGAATATTAAAGGCATTAAAGACACACACAAAGGAAAAAGCATACGTTCCCCATATATAGAAGAGAAAAAGTAGGAAAACTACAATAATCTATTAAGAGAAAATATAACAGAATTTATTGAAGGGGAAATCAAATACAGAGATATAGAACAAGAACATGGATCAATCACTCTAGAAGAAGTTAAGACGGTAATAAAATGTGTAAAAATAATAAATAAAGCTTGAATGATTCAAAACATGTTCGACAAAGCTATTAACTGGTAAGAACTACCAAGTGAACAGATAATAGTATATTATATTATGAGGGACTAAAGTGCACCATTTAATCCCGCGAGTGGAGTTTGTTGTCTCGAGGGGAAGCCCGAGGGCAACAACCGCTCAAGGGATTTAGGCACTTTAGTCCCGAGGTATATACTTTATTTTTTGCACTTTTGGGAACATTATTATCAAACATTTTCAAAATTTGGAATGTGTCAATTTTGAAACTGACAATTACAATTTATTAATAACTGAATTGCAGCAGGTCCTGGATAGCCTGAATCAGTTGGCAGTACTGAAGTGTATCGTCAGTATATGTCAAAATCGAGATTTGCAGGTTAATATTTGCGTCAGTGTGTGTCAAATGACAAACAAAACCTAACCTACTAACCTCGCGTGTACATAAATTTACCATAGTTACGGTATCATTTTTACTTTAGTCCCTACGGATTAAATGAGCTACTTTAGTCCCTCTTTACGGGGACTAAAGTATCAACTTTAGTCCCGGAAGTGCAAAAAATCTTTTATAACATTCGGTATAAACATTCGTTTATAAAAATGGGGATCGCAGAAAATGCGAACAGAGGAATCAGTGTTATAGCAACGATGGGAAGAATTTATGGAAGAATAGTTCGAAACAAGTTGAAAGGACTGAAAGGCCGAATTTGATATAAATTTTAGTAACACCGAATATCTAATAACAATAGAAAAACAGAAAAAAAATTTAGAAATATACGAAATTTAAATGCTTTGGATTAATTATTTCGAAGAACGTAATAACAGAAGACGAAATAAAAAACAGACTTGGACAAACCCAAACACGAATAAAACAAGTAACTTCAACTCTTTGGGACAGGAATATTGTCAGAAATACATAAACGAAAATGTATAACTCTATGGTGCAGAGTGTGACACATGGTGCTGAAAATTGGGCACTGGTCAAGAAAAATTAAAGAAGAATCAACGCAACGGCGATGGAGTTTTGGAGAAGATAATATATTGTGGTGTCACAAGATTGGATAGAGTCAACAACGAAGAAATTTGAAGGAGCAAGGATGTCAAGAAAGACATGTTGAGCTACATAGAAGAGCAGTATGGATTGACAACAAGAATCGCTGAATGGAGGCCAATGAGAAAAATAAGAAGAAGAGGAAGGGCGAACAGACTGTGGAGGGATGAAGTGGACGAAGAAATGGAGAAATGAGGCCTAGAGGAGAGAGAAAGGGAAGACTGAAATGGATGGTGAATCTGGTTAAAGGAAGAAAGGCAACGGCAGCTGTAAAATCTCAACATATATACAATGCGATTTTTTAAAAATTTAATTGTAGCATGCCCTGGATAGCCTCAATCAGTTGGCAATACTGAAGTGCATTGTCAGTCTATGTCAAATTCGAAGTTAGTAGGTTAGGTTTTATTTGTTATTTGACACAGACTGACGCAAAACAACCTGCAAATCTAGAATTTGTCATAGACTGACAATGCACTTTAGTACTGCCAACTGATTCAGGCTATCCAGGGCCTGCTGCAATTGAGTTTTTAAAAACTACTCTGTATAAAACGTCAACTCCGGTTATTTACGTTTACCTCCCAATTACAGCTCTTACACGGGTTATGCGCCGCCGACTCCAATTGCACTGGACTCAAGCTACCAATTTAACGTTAAACCGTTCTACACGACTATCGCAGAGGGCTTTAAATACCTTCACGTCTACCTCTGGTTTTAAGAACAACGTTGACTCTGATGATGCAAACTCCAGTGTCCTGTGAAACGTCGTTTTACACAGGTGTACAAACATTAAAAAGGCAAAATCTGCCTAAATATTGTTACGTTATTTTTAATTCGGAACATTTTCATACTTTATCTATTTTTCGTTGTTTGCGACCAAGCCCGGTCCAGTCTACATGGTTGTGGGAGGTTTTAAGCGTGACAGAGTTTCCAATCGTGCAGCACCGGACGGATTGCTATTAAGCGAACAGGCTTCACGTTGCAAAATGTGTTCGTTTCGCAGATAAGGGGCTTTACCAATGCGTTTTACACCTAGCGCGAGACAAATGATCGAGGTTGTGAAACGAAAATTTGGTTTTTGATCTCCAGTCGGGTTTTATCGTCGCAACGCGCTTGTAGCGCTCCCAACCCCCAGGCCGCCGCGAGATGGCTTGGTCCATATCAAAATTGGTATCGGTTGCAGTGTGTATGGAAAAATCGTTGGTTTCGTAATAATGGAACCCTCTTTATCGTGAAGTATGTCTTCAATATCGGCTAAGAGTCGAATTAATTATGGAACTCCGTATCTAAACAATTACGAATAACGAAGAGTAAACATCGTGGCAAACTGCTTATTGGATGAGTTACGCTTCGATTTCACATTCCGTGGATTTGGCGTCCTTCGTCCTGCACCCGTTTACCTAGATTTTGGCTGTTCAGCACCGCTGCTTTCGCTTTGTCACCATCTCCAAAGGTTAATCCCCTTCTTAATGTGTGAACGACGCCGCCCGCAACGAAGGTAACTTTTGTCGTCAACAGGGAACGCTCTGCCATCAGTTCAGGTCCTGGAAAAGTGCGTGTAGTTACGTAGCGTTTTGATTATTAACGTTTAGTTCAGCGTTTTCAGGGGCTTGCCATTTTAATAATTAAATGCTTCGGCATTAGCCGGTGAGAAGTACATTTAGATAGTTTATATATATATGCTGACGTCTGCGAGGAGGGTAAACTTAACAATCGTCGTTTATTGTGTACTTCGTTATTATTTAGTGTACATAAGCTGGTAGCAGCCGTATTGAGAATCAACAAAGATAGATTCTCGTTGACGAAGAGGGCTGGTTTACATATTACGCTGGAGGAAGCTTTGCTTGTTTCGCTGACTGGAATTCTGAGGCGGTTTAATGTGGTTCGATTGAATTCGTGGCGCCAGCACAATAACACCTCTCGAACTAACTCTCTAACCCCAATATATCGTTTCCGAAAACCATCTCTTTGTCCCGACTATTGAGCTAGCGGGACTAATTTTATGAAGAGCTAAATATCTTTGCGATGGGGAAGTGTGACTGTTTAAGTAATCTTTCATCCGATTTCATACTCTTTTGAAGGAATTTTATGTATTGAAGTTTCAGTAAAGTTCCAACCTAGCTTCATTTGAGTGGTTTTTGTTTGCCTTGTGCCGTGAATGGCGTTTTAAGCAGTATCTACCTTCTCATGTAAATAATGAATGGTAATGGTTCACGAACTGCCAACGAATATAATTATTACAGATATACCGGTTTAGGTTTCGATGAGGAAGACGACGCGGTCTAAACATAAATAAAATTTTAATATTGACAATTCGATTAATCGTGGAAGCCCTGTGGGGGTTTAAATAAATTTTGCGAATTGTTCAAGTCCTGTACACTTTTAGAGTGAGTTTTTTTCTAAGACATTTTGTATTTCTTGTAATGATATTTTACGTCGATTTGGCCGTAAAATGCCATTTAAACGTAGAGATAAAATCTAAATCGCCGATAGCTAACATTTATTGCAGGTTTTATATAATTGAAAACGTTACTGCAGATAGAACTGATGAAAATAGATCGATATGCTGGAGAATTGATCATACGTAAAGGCAAACGACACTTTAAGGCAATTTGCAAGATTACACTTCCTACCCGCTTGCATGGACATGATGAACGAGAGCTGATCATCGATTTCGGACTACATCTCCTCCTATTATTAGAGAGCGGAACAGAGATGTGGACTCTTCGGAGGTAAATCTAATTTTTTAAAGCAATGCTTTTGATGTATGAGCATACAAGCAAACTTTAGATTGGAGCGACGCCAAAATTCACAACCTCTGGTTTTGACGTTATTTATGAAAATTTTATTTAGTTCGACTGTGCACATACGCGGCTGTAATTGAATTAACAAAGTTGATAAATCTAGTTATGGAGTTATAGAAATAAATTTAATTTGGTTGGTAACGGGTTAGCTACAAAAGCCTTTCAGATTATTAACGTCATACTTTGCGAACATCTATTCGTACTTTTTACAAAGTTTTTCAAAAGTAATTTTAGTTAATATCAAAAGTCATAATTCAACATAACAAGCGTGTTCCACATTATGTAAAAGCTTGTTGCTTGAATTTGGTCTAGCTGATCAAGCTGTTGATTATTTAGTTTCATAAATATTCCAGCATTTTCTTCTGCGGTAAACAACAAAAGAATTGTCTGGGTTTGGCAGTGCAGTAGTTCGAAAACTGCATGAGTATTGAATTAATTAAATAATCTTCGAACTCTTTACATTTCACCTCTGCGTATTGAATATCATCGGCGCACAAAGATAATCTTGGTGGTTTATTTTATTAGTAGCTGTAAGGGAACCGGAGAAGAAAATAAGTAAACTAATCTCCTAACTAATCATCTCGTCTAGCAGTAATACTCGAGTAAGGAAAATGGTTAACCACAAAAAATATCTGTTGCTAGCAGTTCTTCCTTGGGGGGTTTTCGCCTTTTTCTATTATGATGTTTGATGACGCAGTAATAGATTTCAAGATATACAACAAATATTTCACGAACCACAGAAGAGGACGCCATTTCTAGTTACCACGATAAAAACTTCAGGGATGCATTGGAACGTAATTGGGGGTATAGACAGAGTAACATTGAGCCACTTTCCTGCTATTGATTCCAGTTTTGCGTCTATTTATGGAAAGTTGGGCCGATCCTAAAATACAGAGTTAAATGAACCCGACAGCAGAAGCTTTGATCACGACACGGATAGGGGCATTCCCTAACGACGTCGGAAGCTGCCTTGTGCCAATCTGGAAGTTGCGTTTTAATATTGCAGCAGCAAAATGTTGTCGGAAATGTCAAGGAAGTCGCTTTTTTACTCATTTTCTGATACTTCTTTGAGATAGATCATCAACCCTTATTGTTTATGAACACCTTTTCAAGTATACTTAGAAAATAGATTTTTCTGTATTTATTCTAGACTATAACTTAACTATGCCATGGTGCATTGTCATATTAAAAATAGTGTAACCTCAGCTAGCAAAAAGTCGCAGTTCATAATTTTATTTGTCTTTGACTCTCATCCATCACACTTTGAAAACACTATTTAGTTATATTTTTGTAGTCTTCAGTAAAGTACATTGTTTTTAATGGCATTGTTCCTGTTGAGAAAGGGCGCCAGATTCATTTTCACTCGCTCCAGTTTGTTATCTTTACGGTTGATGTCTCTTGTGTCCGCGCTGGGAATTTTTCAATATTGGTCAACTGCGGTCACATTACACGTTTAAGATTGTTCGCAGACGCCTATTAACAAGCATGCAAATATAATCATTTTCATGCATGCTTTTTATTGTTAATTATTACACTTAAGTATTGGATACCAGCAAAGTGCGTAAACGCTAGGTTAATGTCAACATTAACGTTGAAGAACAACCAACGGTCTATGACCGTACATCATCATAGCTACACGTTAATAGTAATTATCGATTATATTTCAGGTTTATGTAGTAGACAAGTCACTTCGTGGTACTACATGATGCAAGCGATTTACCATTAGTTTAGTACAAACAAACACGCAAATGATCTTTAGAAACACATTATTGCATTATCACCGTAATGGCGGGTTGCTAACGTTTTAAAACATTTGCCGGTGAATAAAGTAAATATAGTGTACAATTAGTATATACATACCATATTTGTACAAGTATTTGTAGACAGATATTTTCACTATGTGAATAAGTGTTTCTGTGATTATACAAACGTAAGTAAGGTAGGCACTTCTTGTAATAATAATCACTTGGCTACTTCGGTGGATGGCCATTACGGTTTAATCAAGCTTTTAATGCGGTGGTGAATTGAGTTGGTTTAATTATGAATAAATGACTATTTGAAGAACAATTTTTAAATGTCTATAGGCAAAAAATATTATATCGCAGCTGCTACAGGAGGGATATTTAGTTCATTTTATTGGGTCTCAACATCATATCGAGTAAAGAATAGCGAAAATTATAATTAATTCTACAGCCACTACTTTGATTAAAAATTATTTTAGTAAGATTAATAATAATCTCTTGAGCAAAGACATAAGGGTGGAAAACTAAGAACGTTAACTAATAAATAAACCACATTTCTAGTTACATATTTATTACGTGGAGTGACAAATGGGATTTTGCTTTTCCATTACAAAACAAAAACCAAAAGATGGTGTACGATTAAGAGCTCTGTTCACGACTGACAACTCCGTTTCCACAAAAAGTCCATATTTGTAAAGTTAAAATCACTCTGCGTCTATGAGACTTAACCGGCACTCTACCTACATCTGCGACGTCAAGCCGGAGGTTGTTGGGCTTGTTCTTCATGTGGTATTGATGTACTGCAGGAGAAGAATTGGTATAAGTCGGGTGAAGCGAGAAAAAAGGAAGTCGTGCGAATCTCGAACAGCGAAGATAATTTGTTGTATAAGCGACTGCATAGTACAAAAGCTAGCAACTGCGCTTCAAATATGTCAAATAAGACACGGCTAAAGGGTTCCGGGACATACACATTGTCCAGTGATGCAATTAGCCAGAGGGCATTGTCAACGGATAGCGAGGGAAAACCCCAGAAGCGTTGCATGGTGGATACTTGCCCAGCATTAAATAAGCCAAGGTTCGTAACGTATACAACATATTTTATAATGCGGTTGCGGGTCCAGACCGATGAGCTGCGTTGCGGTTTCAAGGTACGAGTATCGAGTAATTTTATATTGGGTGTTGATTACAGTTTCAGTGACAAGCGTAACGCACTAGAAAGAAATGCGACTAATGAACAAATAAATACGTACTGCAAATATAACGTGGAATTCAAAACAAGTTCCACTCAATGCATTCAGATTGAGCAATTAGCCGTAGAGTAATGCATGCTACTAGTAAGTCGTACTGTCTTCTACTGGATGTATAAAGGTTTGGCTAATAATTTCAGTTCAGCACGGATTACAGATAAGACCAAAGTAAAACAGGCTCCATTGCTACTGAGCTGGCTGGTAATCCTAAAGCGGTTAGTGAATCTAATATACTTGTTACAAAGGGTCCTGCATATTATATCTATATCTTCTTAGAACACATTCGACAAGCACGAAACGTCTAGACATGTGCTTGCATCAATGCCTTGTACCTTAGGCTAAATAAATTCCCAACTTGGTACAGTTGCGGCCAAAAAAATGAGACAGTTACGTCTATTTTCGCGATTATTTTAAATTTTTTATTGGCCGCAACTGTACCTACCTGCGTTTCAAAGGAAAAGTATTCAAATAATGCGTTATGCCTATTATAACGTATGGTCTCGAGGCATCTATATTCCCGAAACAACAAAAGTGGCCGGTACTATAAGGAAAGCGATCTAACAATAGTGGAAATGGGCTGGACATCTTGCACGGATGCTGGAGAGAAGGTAGACGAAGAAAAGAGTCGAGTGGACACTGTAACAAGGCGTCTGCTATGCCGCTACGTTTTTAATTAATTATTTTGCTTTCCCTTATTGTCAGTTAGTCCAATAGGAATGAGATGTCTCCTACTACATGTACCTCAGTCGTGATTAAGAAAAGCCCCTGTTGAAATGAACAAGAAGTTGACCTGTACTCAGAAAATATTAGCTTGAAATATATACTCAAACGAAAAGTCAATTTATTTATACAATTCACCAACAAATAGATATATTCTCTTGGAAAACACAACGCTATCCTAAATATCAAACGACGAAGCGAATGGTTTCTACTCAGCATTTGTATTAAGAGTCATCAAACCACTCAGTTGACAGCTGTTTCTATGACTTGTTCATGCTACTAGTCCACCCCGCTGGCACACCAAACAATAATATTAAATCATTCGGATAGCTGTTTCGATTACTCATTGTAGATCAATGCCTTCTGGAATATCCGCCCCTAGTTTGAATATTATGTTGTAAATATTTAATTGTGGTAGATGAAGCGTGGTAAAACTGATGGTTGTTTTACGATTATTAGATGATGCTTGAATTCAAAATATTATTTTTGATGAATCACATACGTATAAACGGTTTAATAGGTCCGTCTTACTTTCATTTGAGTCAATATGTTGTGTTGCACCTTCGTTAGACTTTATCACCATTTTTTAGACGGTTTCAATTTGATAGTATTCAAGCGACTTCGTTTTTTTGTCGTAGATGGAGATTAGATGTTTTAGTTACTTACTCCCTTCGCTTAACTCTTTTGCAAGTTGTAAATTCCTCTTTCGTTTGCTGTTCGAAGAATGTTATATGAGATTCTATCAGAGGCGATTATTACCTCTCCCAAAACACGTTATGCGACGCTTATCGCAAAGACCTAACGAGAACGGAGCGCATTTGCAATTATTTAAAACGATCGTTTCCTATCAAAAAACTTTCGCTGGACGCCATAGGTGCTAAATTAAATGGACTGTCTACTATTTTAACAATTAAACAAACTTCAAATTTGCTTATAATAATTTAACTATTATCAAACACGGACAAAGCAAACAAATTTTAAAGTGTTAAATCTATATCAATTGATAATCAAAACTAAAATAAACGGTACATAAATATCAAACAATCGCACCGAATGTCTTCCGCGACTTTCTGCGCTCCAGATTAACTCGAACTGAGCGAGCACCGGGGGGTTCAGATGATTGTTGCTGTGGGCTCTAGACGCCATGGAAGAATACGATGGTGGTATCAACATCTCCAGCGGCTTATATGGGTTTCATGCGATGACTTGGGGGTATGGCTACTTTGTCATCCGCAAAGCAGCGACCAGGCACTTGGTTGTATTAGTGTAAAAGAGGACTCAAAACCTCTGATAAAAGGAGACGGCCTAGAAGTGAATTTTCCCTTCGTTAAACCACGTTAAATGACGACGATATCGTATACCTTAGGTACTGACTGGCTTCAAGACTGCTAGCGAATTAATAGTCAGTACTCGTAAGGGGCTAGAGTAACCAACCAGAAAAATGAAATTGATTTGCTTTTCACCACCACGTGGGATGATATTGGTGATGTCTTTTTTAAGCTCCAGCCTATGACTACGGTCTTAGATGGCAGCAAGGAGACTGGTTATTTGAAGAAAAACTGCATAGGAAAATGTGCAAAGTTTTCAAACACAACAAAGGTACAGCATCCACTTAATATAGGAGCTAAAATGACAGTTTATAAAGGCATTAGACAGATATTGCATTCAACACGGATTAAATACATTTTAGACCGTTACACTTCCATCTACACATGATTTTGTCTGTTAAAAGATTGCCTTTCTACTTTTGAGAGGCGTTTTTTCCACGTTTTCTAGTTTTTCAGGGTTTGTAAACCAGTTTTTGGTTGTCGCTATTGTTTTGTTTGATCTAGTACCTAAACTCTTCTCTTATTGTCACACGGAACTTGTTTCTTTGCGTTTTGTAGGTCTCATGCTCAGCTAGTATTTGCTACCTTTGCTATGATTTAAATAAGTAGTTTGCCAGTTCAAAGTTCCCAGTTCCTGAAACGCTTATTGCAATTACAAACTTTATAATTTAATTGCCAGTTTTAATTGATCATCAAACAGATGGCAATAACATTTCGGGACCTTAGAACAATTACACATTTTATAACTTTGCGAGCATCAAAATTTGAAAGCAGTTAAACTTGGCTACCGAGCTGGAAATGGTGCGGATCGTCGGTGTCGGATTTAATTCTCCTTTCATTATGACTGAAACCAAGGTTAATAATTTCTGTTCTCAAAATTAATTGCACGATGGGCCAACTTTCAGGATTTTAAAACTTGCATAGTTGATCTTTCTGTCCAGCCACTAAATAGTAGGCCGTCAAAACCTAACTTTAGATAGGAATGCAGGTTTTATTTGATACACTGGCTCTGTAAACAGCTCATATTTGCCATTCATGTGGTGGAATTTAGCGGCCCTGGTTAGTGCTCGTAGTTTTGAGTAATTTATGCAGGTTTAGAAGTCCAGTTAACATATATATTGAATACATATCGCTTACAGGCAGCAAGGGCTATCTATAGATATTTATGTGTCAACAGCAAAAAGTGCTTGTTTATGGCACGCGACATGAAGACCCATAGATACACTTGTTGCTCGTTTTACATACGATATTTTTTTCAAAACCTGCTATTAAAGTGCAACTTCATACACTAATATCTCGTTTAAGCAACATCTTACTCCTGATAGTGTATATAATTTTCTTTATATAGGCAATCTGGCTTATAAAGGAATGCAGATTATGTAAATCTTGATTACGATTGACCGTTACAAAATACTTATTTATTTAGATATCTAACTATAATCATAACATTTCAATACATTAGAAAATGTCTTGTGGAAAGTAGCAATAGCAAATATAATGCAAATTAATCGGTAGAATGGTTGATTATTGTTTTAATGGAATATATAATAGACACCACAATAACTAAATCATATCGCGTTAATACCCAGATGTCCATAAGTTTTGCAAGAATTATTCTAGCTTTAGTCTGAACTACAGCGCAATAGCTTAGTTTCTATAAGAAAATGTAGCACATAACTACACTATGTAGCGAATTTAGAATATAAAGCGAAATATTTCTAAATATTTTAATTTCAAATTTCATATAACCGGAGGTTTTAAGCAACAGCATGAAAAGAAATTAAATTCACCATATTAAAATGTTAATGCCAAAGTAAAACAAGAAAACGGAAACAGAAAATAAGCAATGTTACGTGTTTCCTTACAGTTTTTTTTTAACAAACTGAAGTTATGTTTGAAACTAATGAATTATTCATAATGTTTACATTAAGGAAATTGCAAATACATTTGCTCGTGCTGAGCACTCAAGTATTATGGAATAAGATAAGCGATTATGGTATAAGTAACGACTAGTGACAGTATTTGCTCGACATATAAGCACAGTTTATTTGTTTCTGCTGCAACGATACTGCTTGCGAATATATTAAATGAATAATTATTTTAAAAGATAGTGATATATACCTTATTTAGATTTGCTAGTATAATAATAATAAAATTTTACTAACATCATATTACTTAGATTATGATGATTTAGAAAACTAAAAATGGAAACCTTAATTAGCAGGAGTTAAATTACACAGTTTCTTTCCACTGGAAAGTTGAAATTTTCGATAAAAAGAATTACAAGCATGTTTAAAAAGTAGAAATAAGATAGATAGTATTCACTCCGATAAGATAGGATAAGTTCTCAATTAAAGTGCTATTTGAAATAAAAAGATGTGTTATTAATTGGCATATACCAACTAATGGAGTGTCAAAATGATATAATGTAAAGTACATTGGTGAACTTGTTGTGGTTCATCTATTGGCTGTAGCAGAGAACTATTGAAGTGGATTGCTGTGAGCTGGTACCAGAGAGCGTTTTAAAAAGGTTAGATTAGTGTTGTGCACAACATTTTTAAAAGAAATGCTTCTGAAAGAGCATATTTATGATAGATATATTAAACTATATAACGCCTAATTAATAATTACCTAAAATAAATTGATCGGGTCGGTTGAGTTGAAAGGTTGCGCAAACTATCAAGATACATTTTATATTAATGAAATGTACATAACCGATATAGAGTTTGAAGGAAAAAGGTAATTTAAAAATTAGAACAATTATAAATGCATGTCTCAACTTGAGTGAAGAGTTTCGTGTTATTAAATGAGCTACTATTGAAATTTATTTAGCAGAATATAATTGGTGCACCGGGGAAGTTATTAATTTGAAGAAGTACAAAAACATAACTATCTTAGCATAGAATTTCGGCTTAGATCGCTTCGTCTTTGTGGATAAATACCCAGCATTCTCTGTCTTAATGTGCCTTACACCTTGTGAACGTGAGCCAGGATGCAAGCAATGGCCATGCTTTTTGGTGGCTCGTGTTGTTCACTTACTTTCGCAACACCTTGCAGCTTGCATGATCAGTGTGAAACTCACTCTAAGAACTGTGAAACAATTTTTTGGCTTCGCCTAATTGTTTCGCCAGTTATCCAATTATTTCAAGTCTAACCTGTATATTTTTAGTTGAATTATATATCCTTTGCATTTCGAATTCTTAAATTTTCCAAAGCAGCGTATTTTGTACCTGCATCAAGTTCCTTTCGTTTGCGCGATGCCCTATCGACCCGCGCTATCTCTTATCAGAGTGCCAGCTTTCTTTTGGGCACGAATTTTTCGTCGAGACACTTATTCTTCTCGCCTCGGGAGGCGCATTTCGCGCGGCCTAGGTTTGATTTTAATCAAGTCAAATTACGTGCGCTCAATCAATTTCAATGAGCAGTGTGTTTCCTAAGGGCTGATTATGATCAGGTACGATGGCGCTTTTTTGTTTTGTTATTCGCATAGTAATTACATTTTTTCTTAGCTCTTAATTACCAATTTCATCCACGATCTCATCTCGGAAACTATGGCTAGTTTAATCTCATTTTCGACACTTGCTGGCGTTCTTCGTTTTTGGCTGCAAGGTGTGGCCGCTGCCGCTGAAATCACCGGGCATCCACGGTGACTTCGTCCATTATGTGCAGTTCACGACCACCTTATGTTGAACTGAAGGGTGTAGCAACCCCTAGCCGGCGTTTGCCTGTTAGCCGTTTATGAGCGTTGGAGAAGCGAGGTTAGTTTGTGCTTTATCGTATCTTCAATACCTGGATTTTACATTTATACAGTTTAAACCCGTCAATATTTAAAATTTAAATGCATACGTTCCGCAATTATTAATATGTAATGTTCAATTTCATTCATGCTCTTGCTTTTTACATTTGAATTTTTATGCTCAGTATTTAAAGCTGCAATTTTGATGTATTTCGACCCTCTGTATAAGGTACAGTCACGCTTTTTTATTTTCAATAGCCTAACAGAAGGTTTTATTAAATGACTGTGATAAGCTTATCCCACGAATGTTTTTTGGTAAAGTTATTAAAATAACTCGAAAGGGGTTTTTTGATTTTATGCGTGTCGCAACCTTCAGTTAACGTACACAACTTTGTTATCACATTATTTGCATTTCAATTATTCTGATAATTTACCACTGATACTACAAGACTATTTTATTATTTATTAATTAAACGTTAGTCACTTGCAGTTTGTTTCTTCTTATTATTTGAAATCTTTTGATTTCTGGCGCCCATTTCCTTTTCCTTTTTTGAAGACATTCCAGAGCACACAGCTGATCATTTGAACCTACGATCCAAGGCGGGCCGAAATTTGAGTTACTTAGGGCCATCGCGGTAAGTAAAGAGTTTTCAGAGCTGCCGTGGTGTATAAACTGTAGAGGGGTTGATCTGCGATTTTTACTACCATTGCTTAATTTTATTAATTAATCGCAGGTCGGCTTTTTTATTATTTCAACTGAAGGTCGGTGTGGAGCTATTTATAGTACCCTGTTCCAGCCGCTCAGAGTGTCGTAACGCTGATTGGTCGTTCAAGTGCAGTGTAATCCGCTGGATGTGGCGGTATGACGCACATTAGTTGTAATGATTTAGAGCGTGTATCACAGGAGTCCACGTTTTACTAAGCTTAAAGCCATCTTTCCTTAATTTATATTATTTGGATGTTTTTCTATTTCTACGGCTTCACGTATTACTCGTGCGAAATAGTGAGATATTCTGGCAAGTACTCTGGCGTGCTCAAACTCAAAGGTGTGCCCATTTGTAAATGTATGCTTAGCTACGGCTGACTTTGCGATGCATTTATGTTGGCAATCGCCAGTCTGTTCAATATAACTTGGGTCAGCAAGGAATGCGATATACGCCAGCGGTTTTTAAACTTGTAATTTTGTCTTTTAGTGATCTGAAGAAGTTACCCAAAGTCTCATTGGTCGTAAACACAGTTTTGATGTTGCATTGTTTCAGGACACGTCCTATCTTATCAGTCGAACCTTTAGTTAAGCCCGAAGTCCTATGTTAACAATAATAATTCGAGTAACCGTGAAATCTTCAAACAGTATATAACTATTTTAGGTTAAGTCAATCCGGTATTTGAAGCAGTAAATATTTGAGCAAGTTTATGTGAAAATTCCTTTTGACAATAAATAATAACAACGTAAATAAACTGTGTGTAGAAGCTGCGTGGCGCAGATGGGTAAGCGCCAGGCTTGCATTAAGCAAGTCCTCGGTTCGAATCTCGCTGGGGTCGGAATTTTTTCGTATCCTTGGCGATTAGAATCGAGCTCAGTGAGACCATTCACAGTTGGGCACCAAATTAACTGTGCTCTACTCAGAACCACACACCTAAGAGATAGAGTAACAAGGTCAACACATCACCAAGACACACAACTCACACAATGGTTGCTGCGCAAGCACCAAAGACGCGCTCCGGCTCTGTATCCCGAATCCGGGGTAAGTTGAGCATTGTACTCCCAGATGCCAGCGCATAAAGCACCAGCCTCTACACCGCAAGGTAAATGGGGTTACAGATTATACATACATACAAATAAACGTTGTTGTTGTAATATAAAGCTTAAATATAAGGTCGTATCGCTTGCTGTTTGCTTATATGCGTTGAAGTCTAACGGAAGAGTACTATTTTATTTCCACTTCTACATAGGTGTTAATTTAAAAGGTAAGTTCCGTTGATTTATTTTATATACATCAGAAAATCAACTTCATAGAAGTTGCTAATAAAAGCTACTGTTGATTCAGACTGGACATGTTGATAAATGTTATGTCAGTAAATTTGTCATTGTTAAAATTATTTTGGCGGTTTTGGTTTTATAAGACGATACAACTTTTGGTGGTTGTATGATGGACGCAAACAATTCCAGTACTATATATACAGATTTTATTTTTATTCCCAGTATACAGTGTGTCCCCGGATTGAGTCCACTATAAGTATAATTGACAAAACATTTTACAATTTTATTTTAATGTTTTGGGATTCCGTTCTGCTTGGTCTGAAGAGAATTTAAAGAATATTTACAGTTTTTGAAAACACAAGTTGGCCTTGACAGTGAAGCAAAAACTATTTTCTTTTCAGGTAAACTACCCTTTCTGTTCATGATACGGCAAAATTTTACCAAGAAAAGTTGTTCAGAATGATAAATTATGGCCCTATACACAATTTCAGGAAGATCCACGTAGGTATCATGAACAAAAAGGGTAGTTTACCTAAATAAAAAATAGTTTTTTTACATTTTTCATGGCCGACTTAATTTCTAAAATAAAACTCTGCTTAAAATTGTTTTCAGATCAAGCAGGGCGTGATTCAAAAACATTAAAATAAAATTGTAATTTTTTTTGTCGATAATACCTATAGTGAACTCAATCCGCGGACACACTGTATAGTTGATAATTTAACTGGTTTAAGTTTTAAGTAAAAACTCTCTGATTAAGCAACAAAAAACTTGCGTGTTCAACGACGAGCTTATTTTAAATCCAGCATCGAAGTGCGTAAAGCGAAGATTTAGGGCATCGTTTCAAAGAGGCTTGCGGATTAGATTGAACAAATTTGCTCCTTGGGTTCCCCTCATATTTCCCGATAATTGAAATGAATGGTTGGAAGATATAATTCATTTGATAAATTGGCTTAGCATTATCTGAGGTAGACCTCAGTCCTATCCGCTGAGTGTAATATATTCGGCTTATACCTTTTGCAACCAGAGCCCCTCGTTAACTTGGCAACTTCCTTTTTCTTATGAGCGCAATTAAAACCGCTGCCTATGTTTTATTGGTTGTAATTAAAAAATATAGCTGAACATATGAGAACATGTATTATTTTTAGTTCAGGAATTTGTGCAAATGTGAAACAACGACGTGGCGCAGGAATTTACATATACGGATGGAGCCATAATTATATATAACAGCAATGAGATAACATGAATAACAAAATAGAATGCTTGAGTAAGAAAGAGATGGCCATACGAAAAAATTATTTTAGTAGGCATGTTTAGTTCACCTATGTCATAATTAAATTAAACGTCAAGCCTTCTCGAATATTTACTACTATGTTTATCTCTTTCTTACTCAAGCAATACGTGTTATCTTCTTGTTCATGCTATCTTATTGCTGTTATACCGGGTGTCCATTCTCAAAGTCGAACATATGCAATTAACATTAGTGCATTCACTCGTTCTTCATTGAAATAATTAATTTTTCTGTAGATAATTTTAACAGACATTGACAGAATAGTATATTGTATGTTAAGAGCTGAAAGTGCATTCTTGCCGCTTGCGCATGAATATTGCTGGTTGAGACGAAGTCGAAACCAGCAATCATGCAAAAGCGGCAAGCGCACTTTTAGCTCGAAATATACATACTATTTTTTCGACGACTGAGCATATTATTAAAGGAAAATATCAAATTTCATTGTATCGCAAAAATTAATTGACAATCAAGTTAACATTACTCGCGCCGTTCTATGACATGTGAGGCGATTATATTTCCGCAAATGACGGACGTTGTCAAGGAAACATTCGGACGTGGCTACCTATTTTGTTCACGCGGAAACCCAAAACGCTCGGCGAGCGGCAAAATGATGAAAACGCACGCTCAGCGGCAAATGTCAACTTTCTGTTGTCAAATGACAGTGAGAAAAATCTACTTTCGATGTCAGTCGTCGAAAAAATTACTGATTTACGCCAACTAATTACCATTTGTTTTGACAAATGCTATGGAACTTGAAAAGCAAGGCATGGCATATTTAAAAATTCCCAAGTTTTAAATTAGTATTTTAAAATAAAAATCGCATCTTGAATATTATTATTGGCACCGTTTGATGCGGAATAATTTTATCTTTCCATTGACACCATTACCTTTCTTGTAGGTTGAATTGGCGAGCAGGAATCGACAAAAACGTTCAATACAATGTTAATCGCCTATGTTCGACTTTGAGAACGGACACCCGGTATATAATTGTGGCCCCATCGGTATTTTGACACTCAATGTTGAGGGAATTATTTTTAAATAAATGATTTACACGAAGATTAATTAAAAGATAAGGAAGTTAGTCGAATAACAAGAAATATATCCGTCTTAATTTTGACTGCTGCCTGTTTCTTCTCCTCGATAATACGTTTTTGTTTGTACGTCGTATTTGGAGATGTGTAAAAGATTTCAGTTTAATAAACACAATAAGGTGTGTCGTTTGACTGTTTCAGTGTTACTAGATTCGTCAAGGTGTTTTTAACTATATTTACCGTTATTCGAACTAGCAAAAGTATTTTTTGCGGTGCATTTTCTAGATCAAATACATTACAAATATTGTTTCCTGCAATTTTTACTTCCTTTTACAATAAAGGAGGTATTTGATTCACTCAAAAATTCGAAAATGAGTTTTCAACAGATGTTCAAGTTTTAAAGTCCCCTGAACGCAAGCAACATGTTTTTGTTCATTGGTCTATCTGTCAGTCGGCGTGTCTGCCTGTCTGTCTGCGTGTGAACAGCATATCTAAAAAACGAAGAGAGATATGGCGTTGAAACTTCATATATAAGTTTCGTGTACTGTCTAGATGCGACAGAAAGCTTTTGAAGAAAATTGCATAACCGGAAGTATGGTATGATTTTTCAGTTTTTTTCGATTTTTTCAACAACGCAACGGTTCTAACGATTTTTCTCAAACTTTTCACTTTTATTACATTTTTAATGTGTATTGATGTGAGATAGGTTATTTTCCAGTTGAATACCTCTAAAATGGGTTTCTTTTGTTTTTTCCTCTTTTTAGGAACTCCAGTTTTAAATAGAACACCCGGTATATTATTACAGTTTTGAATTCAGCTTAAAATGTTAGGAAAAAAATGTTGCTTCAAGTAACGGTTTCTGCGGAATTTGCAATTTTTGAAAATTTTTGGCAAATGCTTAAAAATTAAAAATCAAATTTTTGGCTAATTCACTGTAAAAAGAAGTTGTGTGCGTGTTTCACACCAGATTTTACAATAGAATTTGAAATATTCAAAAATAATCCATATATATAATAGACTTGTCCGGGACGCTGTTTTAGCAGCCAAACCGTAAGAGATAGAGAAGAAAGTTATGAAAGTTATATGTTTGGAATGGTCATGTCAGGTCAGGAACCGAATTTCAGTCACGTGACACTTCCGGTTTTCGAGAAATCACGTGATTTCCGTCCGTCCGGGACGCTGGTCCGTCCGGGACGCTGTTTCAGCAGCCAAACCGTAAGAGATAGAGAAAAAAGTTGTGAAAGTTATATGTTTGGACTGGTCATGTCAAGTCAGGAACCGAATTTCAGTCACGTGACACGGTTTTCGAGAAAATAAAATATTTTAAAAAATATTTTTTTATTTAATACGCGTTCTATTTCAAAAACGGTCTTTTTTGTTTTATTAAATGAGACATTTGTCTCACTGGTTGCTAGTTTTAACTCTAATAAGGTCACCTATATGGTGGACTAAAAAGCTAGTTTTGCTATATTTAAATATAGAGGATTTAAATTACACCATTGCTACACTTTTTTCAAACAGTAATCTGCGCGTGAGATCTTATAAATTTTGTTTTAATCGTCTGACGCATTCGATAACTGAACAAACCTTATTTCTTACTGGTAGGAAAAGAAGAGGTCAAAAGTTGGAACCTTGGGGAACTCCAAAAGACGCAATAATCGAAGAAAGAAGCTTCATTATGCGATATCACAATGTCCCAATTATGCATAGTGGACAACATAACTACGTCCTTCCATTTCAAAGTTGATACTCTAGCTGTACCTCTTTGGAATGTTCTATCTTTGCCTGTTTCTAATGTTTTTATCTTCAATACAAGTAGCATCTGTTTTCTGTTCATATTCGCTAATCCATAGGTGTTGGTATTGTATTTTGTTAGAATATGTCCTAATTCTGGATGCGGGTAAAAATTATCAATTAATAGACGATCTCCGTTGTTCAAAATTCGTTTCTGCCATTTGAGGTGACATCGACATTTATAATGCTTCATATTCTTGAGATACATATGAGTACCTTTCCTTGTATATATAAGTATTATAAATGGCTAAATCTAGCCACTTTTTGACTAATACAGTAAATTTTATGGTATGATTTTTATGATTCGTTTTAGTGGAATGTGTTGTTTTCATTCACGTCTGCCTCTACACGATAGAAGGCTTTCATTATTTTGTAATGCCTCAAGACCGTAAAATTGGTTTATTATTCAAATCGGTGCTATCTCATATGTTGTTGAAAGAGTGACTTTAAAGTCATATAAACTAAAGTGAAAGATCGGATTTCTTGTCGGTACTTGCTAAAGTATTGATGGTGAAAGAAATTCACTTTTCATTGTCAGCAATACTATTCCGTACTTGTAAATACAGGGTGCCCGGATTTCGTAGGGACAACATGGGTAACTTTTGTATTTGAAGAGATAGAGAGATGGTTAAATTAGCAAAAAGGTGCATAGTTTTGAGAGCTCATTAAGAATCCATCTTCAAATTTTACTTGCCATGGCCCACTTGTCTAAAATTAAAAAAAAAACAAAATCTTCTAATTTCTATTATATGCCGTATCTTTTTTGTTACTTAAGATATTGAGATGCGATTTGAACTAATTTGCATGGTAATTTAAATAATTTTATTGGCACTTAATAAAACCGTAACGTTTCAAACACATATGAGATTAAATATGATTGCGTAAAGCAAAAACTCATCGGTTGAGTTATGGTAATCAAAAGGTCTGTTGTGTGTACGTTTATTGAGAGGTATTGAATAAAAAACACATTAATTCACATGTCAGAGTATCTCTAATATAATACATATTAAATTCGTAAATAATTCCTTATTCTCTATCGCTGTAAATCAGAATGAATCGATGCTTAAGTCACGACCCGTCTATAAAGTCCTTCTAAAGGCTTTTTTGTCGGTAATTTAGAAATTTATTGTCAGACTGAAACCGCATTGATTCTTACTGCACTAATAACATCTGGCATATAACGAATGCATTGTCATAAAAGGGAAGCTAATATCATCACATGCTTTGCTCTAACGAGTTCCGCACGCCGAATGCCATCCTCAGTTTTAATACCTGCGCATTCACATAATTTCCATAAAATTCTATCAACTATGTCTAATAGCAGCTTTCAATGGAGCATTAATTTTAATGGGCCTCGTTTAAGGCCAACTAAGGGGAATTTGCATATTTAAATACGTTTCAGCTTTGCAGTTAGTATTAAAACAATACCTCTTTGTACAGCAACAGCAATTTCATGTAATAATACCGAAATGAAAGACATTCTGTTATATCTATAACGTAAAACACAGTTAAAGTGCGTCAGTGATTGATGCAAGTGCTCGCTGAAGACAAACTGGTACGCAGAGTTCTATAGAATAGCAGGCAAGAGTTCTAAGTCCCGCATCACTTGATTACCTGTTTTGGGGTTACTTAAAAGGTAGAATCCGAATAAATAGGTCTTAGGATTTATAAGAGCTGAAACTATAGATCCGAGGGTAGAGAAATGTGCAAAATCACACCGGGGATGTTAACAGCATTTTGGTAAAATGTCCTTCCCCACTAGGGTTTTTCCAGAAACAGAGTTTGAACATTTGGTGTGATATTTGACATTTTTATTAAGAAGAATTTGTATTGAAGGATAATAAAATAAGTACAAGAACTAAAATAATAATTTGCAAATGCGTAGTTCTACCGGGTCCAATACAATACAAGATAACTGTAACGTGAAAGTACTGCGAAAAAACCTCTTCCACTCTAAAACACAGATAACTTGTTACAGCAATAAACGACTTTGACGACCTTAAAACACTTTGGGGATAGTCTAAATGGGTCGTTAGGATACGTTAACCTTAAAAAGGCAAAGTTCGCTCTAATCACGCCTCAACTTGCTATAACAGACTGTTGTACGGTTATTTGCTCAGGGAGAAAAACAAAGGAAACTAGGGGCGAACGTATCTTAACATTGCTAATAATACTGAACAAGTAAAATAAAACACTTGGCAATACGAATTACATAAATTTGTAAATAAAAAATAAATCCAGGCGATGAGATTCGAACTGAGCAATTTCAACGCCTGCGAGAGCGATTTCAACGCTTTAGAGCAGTGATTCCCAAAGTGGGCGATACCGCCCCTTGGGGGGCGGTGAAACGATCCAAGGGGGCGATAGTAGCTTCGGGTGCATTTGGGGGGCGGTGAATAAAAATAAGGGGGCGATGAAAGCTTAGAGAAGGAAGATTTAGAAAAACCGTTCGTAGATATTTCATCTGTTGTGTAATATAGTGTAACATTATTTTCCAAATAAACACACAAAATATAAGTTACACATTTATTTATTCCATAAAGACTATTTACCATTATTAAAACTCGTTTTTCTACGACCACCACTAAAAGTAGGCATTTTAGCGCTAGCTTTTTTCACTAAAAGTGACGTTTTATAATTTAGCACATGTGTTATAACGTGAAGTGAGGTTATAAAACTACAATTTCGAACTGGAAGTGAGGTTGTAAAGTTATTCTAGTTACTTCTTGCGTTAGAGGTAGTGTTTTTTAAATAATTAAAGCGTTATGTAATGAGTAAAGTCAGATGTGTGCTATTTTAATTACCTTTGATAACTGACTTTGACAGTACTGGCTCCCCAAACATTCACCTGCGCGTCAAGGCCATCTCTTTATTATAACATAAATTATAACTGTCATAAATGCAAACCTTTGTTAAATCGACATTTATGGATTAATAACAGAAAATTTAAGGTCGTAGGAAAATATTGCATGCAAACTCGTGCTAAAAGTGTTATTGCACTCGACATGTTATGAAACTCAGCCTTCGGCTTCGTTTTACATCAACTTTTAGCACTTGTTGCATAAATAGCTATTATTCTCCGTTTCTTTAATTTTACTTTATCACACCCTTTAATACACCATTCAGAAAGTAAATACCATTATAATAAATAAATAAATAAATTTGCTTTTACTCAAAACACAGGGAAGAAATTCGAAAAAAAATCGGCTATTTTAAAAATATCATTTTCGCTAGCAATAATAATTTATACCAAATTTCTATATGATAATCATTTGAGTTTGGCTTTCGCTTTAGTTATTCCTATTCTCAGCTAACGCAAATTAAAATCTAAGTTCTGATGTTACCAAACAACTGTCCCAACTAAATCAACTTATATGCTCGCACCTTTTTAATAAACTATTCACAATTTAACAGTAATTGTATCTAATGTATCATTCATTAAACAATTCTCAAATGTTTATGTTGTACTTTTAATGTATAAATCCGCCCTTGTAATTTTTAATTGCTAATTAATTTATTCTTTCAAAATAATTTCCTACCTATAAATACTCTTATAGATAATTATCAGTACTACAATATCTTTCTGTTGGTTCGCTTAGAGAATATAGATTTCCAGGGGGCGTTGAGTATTTTTTCTTTCTGAAAAGGGGGCGGTAGGCCAAATAAGTTTGGAAACCACTGCTTTAGAGCATTCCGCGCGCAACCCGCTTCTTGGTTCCGTGTGACACGTAGGAATAATTTTTATCTGGCGATGCGGCTGGATTGTACACGACGCCCTTATCGTTGCCCATTTTTATCTTTCTTACATTTACCCTCTATTTGTGAGATTCCTTTTTCGTCAAGAGTTAATCCTGAGCTAAGTGAAAATGATTACCTTTATCTAGTTTAGTCCAGTCAAATGGTAGAAAATAGGGGAAAGTTTTGGTGGAGTTTTAATATTTAGTTCCTATATGTTTTTTGGGTCGCTGTACATAAATATTCGGTTTTCCAACAAGAATTTTGACGGGAAACCCGTTTTTTTAAGAAAAAACGGTGTAAAAACGAGATTTTTTTTAGTTTTACTAAAATTAATCGAAAACTATCCAATTTCGTAGTGTTAAACCTATATGAAATAAAAGAGGATAAAATTTTCTACATTCTATGCACTAGAAGTTTTTTCTCCGATTAATGGTTCAGCCGCGAGAGCACCGAGAAGTTAGGTGATAAAAGCAAAAAAAGGGAATTATCCCAGTTTATTTCAAAGTAACTCGAAAACTATCCCATTTTCGTTAATCAAAAATGGTATATGAAATGAATCTTCATAAATGAAATGTTGGCAAACCTGATATTTGAGTGCAGCGACCCAAAAAACAATTATCAAAACTCTAACACTTTCCTCTATTTTCTACCATTTGACTGGCCTATAATTTCGCGGCGCTCTCGCGGCTGAACGATTGATTGGACAAAGAAACCTCACGTACATAAGACGTAGAAAATTGTATCCTCTTTTATTTCATATAGGTTGAATATTTACGAAATTGGATAGTTTTGAAGTAATTTTAGAAAAACTAAAAAAAATCTCGTTTTTTACACCGTTTTCGCTTAAAAAAACGTGTTTCCGGTCAAAATTCTTGTTGGAAAACCTGATATTCATGTACAGCGACCTAAAAAACATAGAGGAACCAAACATCAAAACCTTCACCTATTTTCTACCATTTGACTGGACTATAACTTTTATCTTCATTCATTTCATATAGGTTCAACATTTACGAAAAATGGATAGCTTTCGGGTAATTTTAGAAAAACTAAAAGAAATCGGCTTTTACACCGTTTTTGCTTAAAAAACATATTTCCGGTCAAAATTTTTTTGGCAAACCCAAAAAACAGGTATAGGAACCAAATATCAAAACTCAACCAAAACTTTCCCCTATTAGCCGTTTTTGAGCACCATTTGACTGGACTGGTTCTCAGTTAAAGCAATAATAGACAAAATTTTACTATTGCAATACTTCTTTGCCTTTTAGACGAGGGAAGTAAAACAAACAAATACAACATTTCTATGCCTACCATTCATCGAATGCAGAAAGGCATCCATACGATTGAACAATGGGCAGTATTTCAGGGGTTGCGACGCTGTAGAAGCGATCAACGATATACCACATTAATAAAGAAAATGTAACAATGTTACATGTTTAAGAAATTAGAATGGCAAAAGCAGAGCTCCACGGAGAGAATATAAACAATCTGAGATTTGCCGACGACGTTGTCTTAATAACGCAAACACTAAATGAGTTACAATACATTCTAAATGGTCTACAGGTCTACACAAATCATCAAACGAAAGTGGGAACTACCAGAAAGCAGACGATCGAAAGAATCAGGATAACATAAAAATAGAGTTAGAAGGCCCAATAATTGAAAAAATTAATTGCTATATTTATTATGGACGTGCAATACGAATGAGAAGCGAGAATCAGATAGAAGAAATAGGAAGACGAAGAAAACTAGCGTGGTCGGCATTCGGAAAGCTACACTACGTGTGAAAGTGGCATTCAAATAAATCTCAAAAAAGAACATTTCACACATGTAGTCTGCCTGTTCGTTCTAACATACGGAGCTGAGACGTGGGAGCTAAAGCAGCATGGGTCGCTCTCTACTAGAAATAACACTAAATGATAGAATTATAAGTTAGAGATGTAGGTATGCAGAATACGAGAAGGAACGATATAAGGTGAGAAAACAACGTTGTCGAGATAATCGGACGCAACTGGATGAGAACAGCACGGAACAGCCAAAAATGGAAAGAGCGTTGGGAGGTCTACAATCTACAGTGGGTCGAATAAAAGCTGCGAGAGAAGAAGCAAAGAAAAACAATATGGATCATATAAAAAGATAGAGAGATAGAAGAATGAAAGAGAAATTGAAATAGTTTTGTCATGTCACAAGAACGACTAAAGGCAGATTGGTGGAAAAAGTACTGCAGGCAGGTAGCACGAGAAGAATGCAGAAGCTCAAGGAAGGCATGTGCAGATATGATAGCAGAAATAAGAAAGAGAAGATGTAAAGCAATTGAGTGAATGAGGATAACAACCAAGTACCAAAAGAAGCTGATGAAGTAATATAAGGTTAAGAGACAGCATAAACTTAAACAAAAGCAAAAGGATAGAAAGAAGACGAACAAGAGTTTTTATAATTTTATATATAAAATCAAAGGTGTACATTTTTAGTAGCCTTTATATTATGCATAACAATTAATAGTAATCAATAACATAACCAGTAAAACAAATATTTATTATAAGAACGTTCAGTAAATGTACTCATTTGAATTTCAGAATTATTAAGAAATAGCATAGGCCATGAAAATAATTGCATAACGACGTGTTTGAATAGCTTTATCTTTATTGAAATCATAAAAAAAATGTGTAAACTGTAAACAAAAAATTGGGGGTAGCTTCTTGGAAAGCTTTGGTTATGAAATTCCCAAGCTACACGAAAGTAAGCTATTTCATGTGTTAATAGATACCCAAGTTAATTAAAAGTGTTGTTTGATTGAGTGATTGTGTCCTAGGTTACTCGTGGAAGTTTTGGCTTGCGTTGGGCTTCCTCACAGGTCTATGGAGTTCCAGCCAGCTTTATAAGTTCTTATACGAGTGAATAAGAGAGCAGCGGCCATGTAGCTCAACGGAGTACGGGATTTGAGGCCCAGCTTCATTGGAAGCTGTTCCAGAGGTGTCCGAGAGCATCAGCCATTCACCAGGTAGGTTCCAGTTCAGATTTGAGCCTTGCTACCTGCAGGAAAATAGCGAGTGGCCCAGAGCCCCGCGGGAGTTCCAGAGAGGGGCAGGTAGCCCTGTTTTCAACGGAGAAGCTATAAAGGGGCCAGATTTTCCTCCTAAAATTGTTAGTTTTGTGAATGTGGTTCGCTAGCGTCCCTTATAGCGTCACTTCCGGTTTGTGGCGTGGGTAGAAGTATTTGTTTATGACGCGGAATACTTACATTTAATTGTTATTGCATAGCAACAACGTTAATTTCGTGGACAACAAGAAATTAATTAAAATTGTCTGCTTGTTTGCGTATTCTCGAAGCAGGAAAATCATTTTGGTTTTGTATTTGTTCCCATCAGTTAAAACTATAACCCAGGTGTCAAATCCCAACCCAGACCGTCTAATACGAATGTTCACTGCCGTGATCAGGACCGTTGTCAATCTTAAGGCAGGCGATGTTTCCATTTCGATTAAGCGTGCTAATTTTGTACGACTCGCGTACGGGCCCAATAGGAAACGCTAGGAACCGCTAATCCCATTTCGCTACATTCATTGGCACCCGCATGCTGAATCTGGTCTAGAACATTTCATGTGCCACTTGGAATTGTTCAGCGGAAGCCAAAGGATTTCCTGCATCTAAGAGGATCCAACATCCAGAATTCCGGGGAGATTCTTGTTTCTTTTCCAGCGACTCCTTTACTGTCCTAGAAAAAGCAGATGATCATCACTGCATTAGGGCATTAGTTTTATGTTAAATTTTTATACTTTGTCTCTGAGTTGTAGGCAAAATAGTACCAAGGAATGTTATTTTAAGCGCTTAAGGCTGTATATAGTTTTTTCGAAGGCCAAGCGACAGACTTGCAGTTTGTTTCTGAAGCGAAACATTAGCTTTTTGACAGCGCCTTAAAGGCTGCAGTTCTAGTTACTGTATTATGGTTACGAACTCTGATACTACCAAACGCTTAATTTACTTTTAAGCCAAAATTCAACAATTTATTTAGCTGTGTGCGCAGTTCTTGCACAATTTATTAACATGTACTCCCTGGGTCGCATTGGGTTTTGGATTTTGAATTTAGCGATCCGACATTTGTATGCCCACTTTAAATCGATTTTATCATTTATGCACATGTTCCATTGCATCGACGAGCCTGGTTTAGTGTTTATCTTTATTTGGTAATATTATTCAACTGTATTCAAGCAATTTAGCTATTAAAGCTGCGTTATTATCCCTTACTACTGATATATTATATTTTATTTGGCCCTACCGGCACCTGCTCGTTTTTGAGAGTATAGGTTAGTGTAAGATAGAAAAACAACACCGTAAGTGAGTTTTAGTTTAGTCAGTTCAACTAACTTGTTTTTTATTGCCGTAGTTGATGACTGGCGCTCGTTTGTACTTTGATTCATTTGGTCTCATTAAATAACCTTAAGAATCATTGCCATGACAACCAATCGCCAAGATTTTTGAGGTAGTCAGGGTTGTGCGCGTTCTTTGCTGTTATAGCATGTACTAACTAATTTATGGAATATTCCTCTGCTTAATCTGACATGTGGGACAATGTTATCATTAGTCTTGAACCATGCAGCTGACAGAAAATGCATTGCAGCTTTTATAACCTACACACTAAGATTTTCTTTAGCTTTCACATTCAACAAATAAACGTCCCAAAATTGGGAATGAGAAAATAAAGATTCCAGACCACCACCAGGTGGAAACTTACTTTAGGAACTTTTAAAAAGATCCTTATTTAAGTGTATTAACATTTTCTGCGTCGTAATTTAAATGCATCCATTTGTTATCGCCTGACAAACTGAACTGGTTTCATATTTTTCCCATACAATTAGCTGTGTCAGTGGTGTTTTGTACGCAGTTTGGAATTTGATAATGAGATTTATGCCTGTGGCAGCGATTATTTATTGCTGCATACAATGCGAAATTTGAATTTCAGTCGTTATTGCGTATACGCCGAAGATATCAAATAACTTGTTACATTATTTTTTGTCGATAATGAACGGAAATATGCCACCGACCACCTAAGGGGAATGGATCAGGGTTACCTCACCTTTAAAAAGATGGAGAACAAATTAAAGGGTTTTAAATGTTTTCAATTAGCAGATTTCCTTCTGATTCTTTGAGACAATAAACCAGTAAGTGATTCAGTTGTAGCAAAAGGCAATATAATGCTAATTGGAGGTAATAACAACTAGGGTATAGATAGTAAATTGCAATTACTGGAATACACAAACCCTCAATAACACTTAATTATCTATAAAATATCACAATCAAAGAAAATATCACAGAGCATGTACAAAATGGCTTATATGTCTCATATAAATGGGTTTGGAAGCCCCAACTCCGCTACGCTATGTATTATATAATCGAACTGTACATAAGCAATCGCTATATATCTCTGCTAATTAAAAGGCCCGAGAAAATTACCACTTTAAACAGGAGTGCTAATCAAGTAATTGAGTTCGTATAATTTGGAATAATTACATTTCCTTCGCTGGGCGAATAAACTGTTTACACTCTTCAAAATACAATCTACTTCGATATAACCAAGGGCTACTCTTTCAGGTACCTGCATTTTTCCCTTACACAACTGAATGTTAATTCACTGGCATGGCACAACTGGCATGCAGTTTTAACACAACTCTCGGAGCTTTAACAGCTTAGAAAATTGTGTAACGATTTATGTTAGTCAACTAGAATTACGCAACTCGTATTTTAGTTTGATCATAAACTTTTATCTCAGCGCCGTATTTGCTCTTGAACTTAAGAGCCGTTCTTAAGCGGAAGCTCAAGTGATTATACACAATATAAATACAGGTGAGGCAATGCAAATCGGACATTATAAACTCGAATTTTCTAAAGTGTCTAAGAGTTCGCACTGATGTAACTGATTACAATTACTTAACTAACAAACCATACTGCTTGGCACACTTACGGAAACTATTCGTCGAGCCTCTCGAAGCACTGGCTCGGGCATTTGCAGATCCCCTGCAAGCAGAAACGCCTGCACTGGTCTCGCCTGAGTAATTGCCTGGAAAGCTGTTGGGCCAGAGCCCTCTACGAAAATATCTGTCTAAGACGTGGTGCATTGCTTTCCACACGACTTCTAGGAATGCAGTCTAAACCGGAAGTTCCTCGAAAAGGCAAAGGAACACGGTGAGCAATTTATCTCACTCGCACTTTGAAACAATGGTAGCCACCCTATTAGCCGACAAATTTCCAACATTGCATTAAAATGAGTTTAAACTGTTTTAAACTTTTTCAACATTAGTGGCCAATTAGGAATGTTAGGGATGAAATATTTTATGGTTTTGGGGTGCATTATTTTTAAGTTTTAATTACTACATTTGCTATTTTTGGAATGTTTTGAGCCCTGGAATGTAATACAATCTTAACAAATTGATTAGGCGTTGGGGCGCGGTCCCTTATTTCGGAGACCCGGACGAGACGTACAACCAAAGTTGCCATATCAAGGGATGCTGGATTGGAAATGGAATTATGAATGGACAGAACGTTCGGAGTTGTGACAGATGCGCGGCGTGTAAGTGAAAGTGGGCAATTTTGTGTAGTTATTTCTTGGCGTAAGCGATTATATGCAGCTGGTAGACGTTAGAGGATTTCGCTCGTGCTGGTCAATTATGTAATAATTGAAGGTATGGATCCCGCGAAAACACGAGGTTTCGCGCAGTGATCCGCGGAAGCATGATAAGTTCCGCAATAATAACGCAAGCTCGTGGAAACACATGGTTCCGCTATATCCTAGCAAGATTTACGGTAATTACTTTACCGTAACAGAGCAGTAGCCTCCGAGTTTTTACCGATTTTCTACGGGTTGTAACAATAGTTAATCTAGTGGATTACTATTGGACAGTACTAGCGAAAAGTACCGACAGCTAACCCAACCAGTGAAGGCAACGATGATGAGTTAAAGGGTGGATGCTGACTGATGCACCAATAAGTATTGTAACGTCACTCCCAGAAGGACGAAGGGGCAGGGGGCGACTATCCTGGTGAAGAACACTATTGCTATCGATGAAATTTACAGGTCAGTAAGTTTATGTTCTTTTATATTTAACTGTCCGTTTCCGCCACTGGGCAAAGGAAGGTTCGAACCTGCACTGTTTGCACCCCGTCGCCGCCTGGTTGTCATGGGTGAGTTGCATCAACCACTTTGACACATTTCGAAAGTATCGGAATTTGAATTTTAATATAACACACAAAAACACCTCTAACAAGAAATACATAGTCTTAGGATGACTCACTATTTTGCTATACGCAGAAATCGTCTGCAAAAATTCATTAAGGGTTGTTTGTACTTTTTCAATCTTTAATTGCAGCTACATTGAAAGACAAAGCCAAATAGAAATTTGTCGAAACCATTACGTAAGAAGACGGAAGGGCGGAAGTCAAATTATAACCGCCTTGACCTGTTTTCAAAACTTGGAACGTCGTTAGCAATCCACAATAAACTACACTTCGGCTCTAAAACCTGCTCTTTGTTGAGTGATGTACAGCTTGGTGACGACAAATTAAATTCCAGGAGCAGTCGGTTATGATATTAAATTCTTAAACGAAAAAAGTAATAAGATTAGCGTTGCCTGCATGTATTTCTCCTAATCTGTGAATGCCCGAAATTAAGCTCTGGGGTGTAACTGCGGAAATATATGAATTGTCATTAAATCTGGGGACAGATTAAAAATTCCGGGCGATGTGATGCTGCTCGCAGATCCTGAGAAATTAAAATTAACTGGTTTTACAGAGTTATAGCAGACGAGAATTGATTTTTTTTATCAAGGCATTGATTTGCAACGGCTTCCGGGACAACATGCATCTAGCTGGAACTACTTTCGTAAACTATTAATTTGTTTTGAAAGCTATTCAATGTGCTGGCCAAACTTTATTGTGATGCTATGACTCTTTTAGCTGTCTCAGATTCTTAGTTATATGGTGATGAATTTTCAGGATTTTAAAAATGATGGCCACTATTATTAGCTCCATATTTTATATTCTTTTCTTTGCCCGCATGATAATCTCGCTCTACTCACTCTCGCATATTTGGACCTTCAGGAAATACATTGTCTAAACTGCTGAAGAATGACTGAAAACGGATGGGACATGACCATCACATAATTTTCCTCACTATGCAGTTTGAAAGAGAAAGGCGGTATTTTGAGAAATTATGTCAAAATCAGTGTAGGTGGTATATGAGTGCATGGTCTATATGAGCAAACAAATAACAATAAAGACAGAATCATCGAATTCAACGTCATTATTGTTGATACTAATGCCATGATAGGGCAGTAGCAGATGCGCTCATCCACTATAGGATTATGTAGTTTACATGAGGAAACAAACGACAATGGAGAGAGAACCGTTGAACTGGGGATATAATCATTCACACCAATGGCACCATTCAGATCTGATTATAATACAATGAATCACACAGTAATTATAAAAGGAATATTTTTAACTTTGCCAAGAAGGTAGATTCTCAGATTAACGAAAATTAAACCAAGTGTTTGGCAACGAGACAACCATGGAGATTGGGAGAAAGCTTGACCACAAGAGAACATAAAATCGAAATGGCAAGAGAATTTAATTAGTTAGAAGCGCAGCGCAACGACAACAACGATATGACGCAAGTAATATAACAGAGAATTATTGCATGCAATTGAACATATGCTCTACAGAAAGTATTCAAATCTAAGGTCAAGGTAAAACCATAAAACAATATCACCTACGGCAGTCAAGTATGTGTGACAAAAACAAATTGAAAAAATCTGCTGAGACGTAAATGGAAGATTTTGACCAGTAGAGGAGAACTAATACTGCAGGATAGTACACAATTACGAACAAACAGAACTACACCAGTCGCCGAATATAGTCAACCGCGCTAAATTGTTATGGTGAAAGTGGGGTGAATACAAAAGAAATATCACCGAGCACAGTTCAACTCCACATGCATAAGTGATGCTCCCAGTTTCATGTACATTTAAAAATAAAAAAGTTATCTGTGTCGACCAAAAAGGGGTTGTTCATATTCACCAATGTGCAGAGTATCGTTGAGTGTAATTTTTATCGTGTTACCACATCCCAGTGAATAGGGCCAGCTCTGCTAGGGATCATCAAAGTGCGTCCATCATTTCAAAGAGTTAGAAGTATCGGCCATCAAGAAGGTATATTCCCTGAGCCTTGGAAGACTCATTTCACTTTGATTCATATAGCCTAAGAGATTCTATTTGGAGCCATAGTTCACTTGCGAGCGCCCGCTTGGAATCTGTTTAGCCATCAACTGCAGAAGCTTGGCTCCTCAGATAAGTACCTACGACCCACTGAACTACGTTGCCGTAGCTTAATCAGAGTTGTGAAATTATACCTGCTTGGCGCAGCATTCTGACTACCGTGTGATGCTATTCAAGCCGACGCACCTGGTTGAGCTAACTTCAGTGGAGCCGTACTGGGCGTTTGAACCGGCCAGGGAAATTGACTCCAAACATACTCCTTTCAAGAATATTTTTTCTTCTAAGTCAATTAACCTAAGTATAAGAGGTAAAAAATTTCCTTACAAAAATTTTTATTTTATACAAAAAATAGAGAAATCATAAAAAGTGTTAGAAAGCTCTTACTGCACATACAGAGTGGTTTTTTAAAAACTGAATTGCAGCAGGTCCTGGATAACCTGAATCAGTTGGCAGTACTGAAGTGCATTGTCAGTCTATATCAAATTCGAAGTTAGTAGGTTAGGTTTTGTTTGTCATTTGATATACAGTGACGCAAAAGTTAACCTGCAAATCTCGAATTTGACACAGACTGACAGTATACTTCAGTACTGCCAACTGATTCAGGCTATCCAGAGCCTGCTGCAATTCAGTTTAAAAAAAAATCACTCTGTACAGTAATGTAACTAAATATTAAGTAAAAGATTAACAAATATAGTATGAAGATTCAGGTAAAATATGAAATTGCAAGTATCTCATGCGTTTACACGTATCTCTCATTTTTTACAAAATATATGACTATTACCCGACTACAACCTACAACTTCCTGATCGGTTGGGAAGTGAAGTGGGTAATAGCTCATTTTCAAATATTTACATACTTGTTCTAAACCAGATTATGCTTCAGCATATACTTCAGTCCATTTTCTATGTGATTCAGAGTAGGCTTGGGTCATTTTGAAAATTTCTATAACAATGTAGACATTTGTCAATGAATATACGTATAGGTATATGTATAGGTATAGATCAGTCTACTTTTGACAATACAAGAATAACGTAATGTTAATAAATATAAATGGCATTTGTTAAACAAACGTGTACATTTTTTCAGTGATTTTTTCAGCTTACATTTTCGGGAATTTAGAGAATCCTTTTAATTTCGAAGCTATATGACGTGCTTGTTTGATTTTTTGTCAACACTTTGAATTTTCTCCCTAAAAATTTGTGACCATATGTGTCAGATTTGGTCTTATTGGTTTTGTGAATTGTTGCACTCATCTGGTTACCTCAAGATGTGATAATATTTCGGAAGTGAAATATCTTTTGGTCACCCGCAATCTGGGATGGGATTCGATGATCATTGCTTTCATATGGTTAATTGTTCTGTCGAAATTATGTTCAGGTTTTTCGCTTTTGTATGTTTTTCCTTTTCGTTGTGCATTTGTTTTTGTGTTCCTGCTCCGATATTACTACAAGGGTCTGTAGATTGGCTATGCTATCTATTGAAAATTCGTGAATGTGCCGGAACATCTGCATCACCACTTTCCGACAAACTCTCCAGGATTTTACAGCACGCGTCATATCTATTAAGGCCAGGTCTTTCAATAATTCAAGTTTTTCGCGCACTTGTCATTGCAAATGTATGGCTATTGAATCGCGCTCGTCATTGAGCTTACCCATCGAAGATTTTTGATTGAAACTTTTGTTGCCTTACTAATCAAGCGGCAAATTAATCATCACCCATTACCATCATCGGGAACAAGAATGGAAATAATAGCAGTACGGATCACACTGAGCCATGGTAGTTACGTAAACATAGTGAGCGCATACAAACAGCAGAATCAAAGGCTTATAGAAACAGACACACGGGCTCTTCTAAACTCCAGGGAACCCGTTCTGGTCATAGGGAACCTAAATTGTAAGAAAGGCAGCTGGGGTTGTCGAGCCACGAATCCAGCAGGAATATTACTAAATGATTACTCGACAACATACAATTTCCAAGTGCTGGCCCCTGCGAAATTTACCTACTTTCCTTATCGCATTGACCATCAGCCAGACATCCTCGACATAATCCTGCAGAAAAATTTCAGGGAACAAATTCATCAGACACCTGTTGAAGAGCTGGACAGTGATCACCTACCGGTGTTAATAACATTTTTAAGTGCTCCACAACTAAAAACGTATAACATAAAACTAATAAATGGTGATATTAACTGGGAAAAATTTCAAGCCACCCTTGACCAAACTATCAAGCACCCTTTCAGCCTACAAACTACGGAAGACATAGACCAAGCAGTAGATGGATACACTAAAGTAATACAAAATAGCATCCGACTCTCAACGCAGCCAGCCCAAAGGAAGAGAGCGGCGTCGTACAATATTCCTCCAAATTACATAGTCGAACTAATCAAACAAAAAAGCAAAATCCGACGAGAATGGCAGAGAACTAAAAATCCAGCTACTGAAAATGCTCTCAATCACCTCACTCATCGAATACGAAACGAACTTGACAAATATACCAAAGAAATATCGAGGACCTAGACCCCGGAGATCCAGGAATGTGGAAGGCTACCAGAAGAGTGCTGAGGGACCCCAAGATATACCACCAATAACAGTAAACAGCTTAACGTACAACACGGATGCAGAAAAGGCAAAAATATTTGCCGACCACCTGGCACAAGTGTTCACTCTTACAAGCGGCAGCAACACTGCACACACAGTAGTAAACTACATCGAATCGCACTTACCCATTCCAGACCAACCTCTCCGTACGAATTGACAACAATTATAAATGCCTTACCCAAGAGAAAATCGCCAGGCAATGACCTTATTACGAATGCAGTGCTAAAACGCCCCACATATTTAGCAACACTTTTCAACGCTTGCCTAAGAAACGGTTATTTCCCGAAAGCGTGAAAGCACGCAGTTATAGTCGTTTTCTCTAAGCCAGGCAAGGACAATAAAAACATAAATAACTACGGACCAATAAGCCTATTGAACACTCTTTCGAAAATATTGGAACTAATAATTGATACCAGACTGAGCGATCAAATACAAGCCTTAGAGGTGCTTCCGAAGTTCCAGTTTGGATTCAAGAGCGGACGCTTTACCTGCCATTAGGTGCAAAGAATAGTGGAGCTAATCGAATCAGGATACAAGAATAAACAATACACGACTGCTGTGTTTCTTGATATCGCTAAAGCATTAGTTAGAGTCTGGCTGGAAGGCCTTAAGTACAAACTCATCCAACTGCAAATATCAAACTTGTTACGGTATTAAAAGAACTTTACGACACCCACCCAAGGTGAGCATCGCACCACGGAATCAGTCCTAAAAAACTGGCACACTTGCCCTGAAATCGGTTCGAAATAGGCTAATAGGCCACGGCTGGAACGCTCAGGGAGTCGGGCGTGAGTCACACGATACGTTCTGGGCAAGCGTGTTGCGGCATGATATATATATAGGGTATGTCGAAATCATGAGGGCGCCACCAAGCCTGTCTTAACCCGGCTAACCGGGCCTGGACGGTTAGACGGGAGCGAAGCACGCAAAATACTCCGCCGATAGGATTACTCAAGAATTGCAAGGTCAAATAACAATTTCGGGGTTGCCTTATGCAAGGATTGTAATTAGGTGTCAATCCGACCGCGACTACGCAGCTGTCTCACCCACCTGTACGCTCAAAGCTCCCTCGTTCCGTCGCACAATAATCAGTACAATGAAGGGGGCGCTTATCTGAAACAGAACATGCACAAGTCGAAACAAAACAATAGTTCCCTTAGCTAACAAATCATGTATTGACTAACGGGTTTACAATGGGGCAGCAGAGTGCGTCGCACTATATCTATAAATGGATTCTAACTAAGGACACCAGCTGGCGCGCGCTCTAAACTTAGCGACAGATGTTGAACAGTAATGAACAGTAATGAACAGTAATGAGCAGTAATGAGTACAAATATGCTGGCGCGACGCCTTATGCAGCGAACAGCAAAGATCAAATTAGCACTCGCGACATGGACAGTCTGCGGTTCTGAATGAATGCACAAATATGCTGGCGCGACGCCTTATGCAGCGCACAGCAAAGATCAAATTAGCACTCGCGACATGGACAGTTATGACGACAGTGCCTGTAGGCACCAGAGATGTGACGGCTCGCTCGCGTTCACAGCGGTAATCAGTTCAAAGACACATACCTTAATATGTAGGCGGTTAGGGAGCCTGGTACAGTTGAGTTGCGACAGGCTGCAGTCTTAGGTGGCAGGTGGCTATAGGGATGAGTGCACATCCGCCACAATGGCGACGTGAGACGCGTCAGGACGCGTACGACGGGACGACGAAAAATGGGCCACTTTCGTTCTGCGGGACAGATCCTCGTAGGTCGAGATGAAGGGGGCATGACCCCTTACTTACGGAAGCAGGAACTGGGCTCAAAAACACCCACGCTACGCCAAAGACAATTCGAAAAACTCACACTCACAACCACCACACGAGCGTTCTCTGCAACGGGCTGCGGTCCACTGCCACTCAAGGCGAAAACGTTTGTCACATAGTCGCTGAAGCAGCACTCGACGGGAAAAAGGCTGACGCCCCCGCCAAGGGCGGAAGCGCCGCACGAACTCACACACTATCCGACCTCTTACTCGATCGACGGCTCTCGGCTGAATGCCCAGAGGGAAGCGCTGGCACAGGTCACCTTGGTCGCGTCCCCACGTGACTAAACCTCAGCAGCCAATCGCAAGGCGATAGAATGAAACAAATTAATGCCGGCGTCATGATATCACGCCACAACGGCGTGTTTTCTAGAAGATTCGGAATTCTTGCGAGCGATACGCTCGGCTGCCAAAGCGCCATCACAGGGGAGCTCCAACCGACGAGAAATGCTGCGTTTGGGACCAAATATGTGCGAAATCATGATTCTGGAATTAGGCGATGGAGCCAAATAAAGAACTAAAAGGGTTTAGCATACGGGCACGCTGCCCTAAAGCCTAGGTGGCTATCTAAAATACCAAAATGACCTGAATCAAATGTGCGGAAGATAAGATTGCACTTGTGCGCAAAGATTGAAAATGGTTTTGACATAGCAATAAATTGCCCTAAAGGCGTGAAATGCAATTAAGCATCTAAAACAGCAAAATGACTTAACAAACTATCTAAAATCAGTAATCTGCTCATTTCTAGAGAATAGAACTTTTGTAGTGCGTATCAATTCAACTACCTCCAGTAGCAAATCTATTAAGGCTGGTGTTTCACAGGGAAGCGTTTTAGGACCAGTGTTGTTTAACATATTTGTTAAAGACATTCCACTAACTAATGAAACCTTAGCAATGTACGCAGACGATACGGTGATTATATCGCAAAGCTTTAATCTTACAGAGGCTATAGCTCATCTACAACCGGCTGTCAACGAAATAAGCAGATGGCTAACAAAATGGAACATAACACTCAACCATATGAAGTGTGAAGCCAAAATATTCTCCCTTAAAAGAATAAGAAGCCCTGATCAACTAATATATAACAATACTCGCATTGAGTGAAGCGATAAAACTGTTATATATTTGGGCGTCCACTTAGATACGCGCTTAACTTGGAAGGGCCATATGAACCAGAAGCTGAACTTATGCAATGCTAGGTTGGGAAAACTATACCCAATAGTCAACCGAAAATCTACAATCAAAATTGACTGCTCACTACTAATTTACAAGTCGGTAATTCGTCCCTTAGCAATGTATGCCTGTGTCATCTGGGGCAATGCATCGAAAACAAACATCGCCAAGATACAAAGATTACAAAACAAAATACTGCGAATAGCAGTAGATTCGCCTTGGTTCATAAGAAATGAACAACTTCATGAAGAACTGAAAATGCCAACAATCCTTGACTACCTTAAGAAAACTACTAAAAGATTCTTACAAACAATAAACAACTCCGAAGGGGCTGCTCATTATAGGCTAGCCCAAACAAATATCCAGAGAAAACTACAGCATAATCTTCCTCAGGACATTTACGCTACCACCTCCGCCGACGAAGAAGACATCTAACCCTATGAACAATAATATGTGAATCTATCCGAACTTGATTTGATGTGTTAAGTGTCATCATAATACGCCATGCTCTAAATTACTTGTAACTTTTAACAATGCTATGAATAACAATTTACTTTGTTGAACTGGCATAAAATAAACTAAAAAAAAAAGTTTTTGTGAATATCGAAAATGGGTATATTTGTTATAATTACCTCTGAAGTTTATTACGACAGCACTCGGATATAAAACTCTCGTAGAGAAAAAGTTTTTCCGTGTATGTATCGTCTAATATTAAAACATGGGTAACTAAAGGCTAAAAGTTTCTGAAAGGGTTCTTATAAACTTAACAAGCAGTTTAGTCTCGGCCAGATAACTGCGTCAGGAGTTATGCGAGAATACACCTATTTAGTCCCTATCAATCCTCATTTCTTGCAGCATTAATGGGCAATTTAAAATTCTGTAAATGCAGTTTTTATAGCTCCCGGTAGACTCTCATATAATATAGTTGGAAATTACGTTTTTAACTTATCAAGCACAATAATAACGACCTAGGCTAGTTTGCCAATTTAAAGTTTCCCACTTATCTAACACTGATTGCGAAAGAGGGGTTGCACAACCAAACATACGAGCTTAACGCGAAGTGAACTTGTTTTTCGAGCGACTGCGGGTACCGAAATTTAGCGCTCCCGCTTAAAAAGCATCTCTCCATTCAGCAACTAATCCACAATTAATGGATCGAAAGCCACAAGTGGTGAAGGGAGCTGAACACATTTCCCAATCAATCCATTGACCAGCAAATCACCAAATCAAATATGTATTTACTACCGCTGTTGCGATAATCGTTAGATTTCTCCACGTCCGAGGGTGTTCCACAAAGCCAGCGTGTGGCTGACAATAAATGCCGATATATCAGGCCCTGTAGGTCTTTGCAAACAAGATAGCCGCTAGGAGTGCCCTTATTGTGAAATGGGATTAACCTTAATATTTCCCGTGCTTCGGGTTGTTTAGGAGATTAGCAAATCTGTTGCTGCGTTGAAGGGTATTTGTTATTTATGCTGAAGCATTTGAGCCCTGCGAACATCCGTATTGCGGCTCATTACTTCTTCTATATTTGGGGCGAAAGGATCTGTTGGGAAACAATTACAAAATAGAATATTTGTGTAGACTGCACTGGTTAGTATAGTAGAATCTTATAGCTTAAGCTAGTGATTCTAAGCGTGTGGTGCGTGATCCTTTGCGAACATTTGAAATATCTTAAAGGAGGTGGTGAGGCAAAATTTTATGAGCTAGAATACACAGTAAATACATTTTATTGTGTCTTAATGTTAAAATAGTAACACTGTGAACTCCGCTTCTATATTCGTACAATGTTAATACATCACTTCTGATCTTAAGGACAAATTTTCTGTATATACATAGTTTAGGCACTTCCACGGTGCTCGGACAAGACTCTGAGAGTTGTACGCTTTAATAGGCTGCTGCGGCTGGTCGGCTCCGATTATATTAAAATTGATTATTATTTACGTCCCGCCGAATTGCGCTGAGATCTGGCTCGAAAACAATCTCTCGAAGACGGGGAGTCATTTCACGGGCTTGCAACAAATTCACTTTGCTGCGCGCTGACACAATTCGGCAGCATAAATGAGCAAAGTACCCACCTCAAGTGTTGTACTTGAATGAATCTTGCACGCTTAAACCACCTACTTCCGGCAACGCTAAAAAACTGCACACTAATACAGCGCGGTTACTCTGTCGGAAGCACTATCTATTCAGAGCGCGTTTGAGCGAAATACTTTAGTCAAATAGGCTTATAACTAAATATTACATTATACGCATGTTTAAAGTGGTCGTACACGAAAATATTAATTACTGTTAATGAGCTCAAGCGAATCTGAGTCAGATCCCGCTTGAAATTGATGACGGTTAGAACACTATATTTAGACCAGGTTTCAGTTATTTTGCAAAAATATCTTCCTCCTGAATCGTGAAATGTGTCCAGATATATTGTGGAGATTTTTATTTCCCAGTTGATTGTAAACTTTTATACTATTCCGCAATTCCACAAGCATCACAAATTCTTAGAGAATTTTTCCTCTGCATGTTTGTCTCGCATATAATATTATCCAATATTTTAAAGAATTTAAGTGCTGTGTCTCTCATTTTTATAGGTTTGCAAAACGACATCTCTTTAAGGGCATATAATTCACAACAATTAAGTGACGATCTTTGCTATAATCTGTCGATTCGTCAAGCTAAATTCAGAATTTTGTTACACATTTCTTATTTAAGTTGTTATCTGCAGATATCGCAGTATCTCTTGATTATGCATCTACTGTAGCCGTTTATAATTTTTTTTCTAAACGTAGTTTTCACAATATAAATCTCAGCTGGCAGAATAAGATCTTCTTTAAGGGTGTGAAGCTGTTTGCAGCTAAGTAGATTTTATGCAAATTTATGACGACCAGTAGATCCCATTTGTTTACAGGACTTTTTTAATGTTAGATTGGCTTGTTATAAGATTTTAGTTTGGCTGTAAAACGTTTTCGAGACTTATTAACACACTCCTAATGAAGTGTTTCCAAATACAGTTTTAAGTTTATTAGGATTATGCAAAACGCCTACTACTAGACATGGGCATCTTGTAAACTGTCCCTTTCATATTTATGCTGGTTGTTTGGTATCCAGTTGCTTCGAGTTCGCCCACATTTTCACTTCATTTCATTAAGGGTTTTATTCTTCTTCAATAGACTTACTATATTAGTCTGCATTTTTTGTTCATCGGCGATTAGTGGTGGTATATATGATCATCTCAGTTTCATACCAAGTAAGCTTGTTTCATCACCTAGTGCCTGCATAAACTGAATATATGTAATTAGTATATTACAATTATGCGTTCGCGTGAAAACTGCTACAACTCAACCCCCCCAGCTGATAGGCAACCAGAAGCAAGATCCTTAAGCCTCAACTTGGGGCTTAAGCTACGAAGCATAAAGGCAGATCAGACCTGAGGTCTCCCAGTCCGAAGCCGCTGGTCCAGGAGTTTCTCCAGAACCTTTTCTAAAACCCTCGCCTGAACCTGCTTCCCAAGCCTCACCGATACTTCGATGACAAATATACCCCGCTGAATCAACTAGCCATGCGTAGCCGTTATCAAGTGACTTTGCCCTCTCCGGCACCAAGAAAAGCGCTTAGAGCCCGGCCCGAAACCCACGTCATTACAGCCCGTTGCGGCCGTTCTGTCGTCTCCGACGCTTAGTAAACGCTCTTGATGCTTTGACCTACATCGCTAAAACGACACAAACCTCTGGCCCGCATCTGCAGAGCGAATTACATCACCCTACGTATACAGCCCGTAGTCAGGAAAAACGTGAGCTGTGGGGTACCATTTCCATCGCATTTACTCCAAGGCACGACTTACCCAACACAAGAACGCCACGCGGCTCAACAGCGACGTCTTAGGGTTCCACCAGAAGTAGTTTACAGATCCCGCTCAAGGCACGAGCTGAGTGCAACACCATTTTCCTAGCGAAATTTTTTATGCCGGCCGGGATTCCTTCAAGATAAAAGCTGCCTCGCGTAAATTGGCACATTACGATTTTTAACACAGTTACAATCTCCGAACAACCGGAGCAGCACCTCGAGGGGTGTTAATTACCTTCAGGTTTACCTCAAAGGCAGCTTTGTTTTGTGCAGGGTCACTCTAATCGTTCTAATCCCAGACGTTGCCCTTACGATCTGAGCGCCATCTCTAGTGAACACTGGGTTGGTGGCCTATGCCCGAAGGCGTTCGAGAGGCTAATGGTAGTTTAAAAATATTCTTTATTTCTATTCTAGGTACATTTTTATTGTACCGACGGGGCCACAATTATATATAACAGCAATGATATATCATGAACAAGAAAAAGAAAATAACACATATTGCTTGAGTAAGAAAGAGATGAACATAGTAGTAAATATTTGAGTAGGCATAACGCTTATTTTAATTATGACATAAGTGAACTAAACATGCCTACTAAAATAATTTGATCGTATGGTTATCTCTTTCTTACTCAAGCATTCTATTTTGTTGTTCATGTTATCTTATTGCTGTTATATATAATTATGGCCCCTTCCGTATAATTAATATTAATTTAAGAGATTTTTACCTGTATTATAAAGACCATTCTACGTGTTCTATTTAGACTATTCTTAATCTATTTTACTCGAAAATAATACAAACTCTTAGCTTGCTGGCGACACATGAAGCCAAAGTTAATATGAATAAGTTATATAATCAAAGTTAAACAGACCAGAACATTGGATTACATTTTGAAAATATTACAACACTTAGAATTGTGTCGTGACGGGAGATCCCTAACTTCGACCTTGAGTAACTGAATGTCATAGCGAGCAGGTTGCATTAGCTAAATATTTTGCTTCCTTATGTTTTCAAATGCTGTTCAGGATCTAATGTGCCTAGATGATCTCGGCCTGCTCAAAAATTTACGTGAAAGATGTTACCTCATTAATTAAGGCATCTCTAATAGAAATTCTCATGCTTATTACAGTGCGTAGGCCATTGTTTGAATCCGTAATAGATTGATTTGAAGGCAATTTGCTCTGAAGCGCGAAGTCTTTCCAGTATATTCACAGCAGTATCTATACTATCTGATATTAACATGATGAAAAAATACTGAACAAACGTTGCTACATGAAGACAATTAAATAGAGGCAATTTGAACTATTATGTAAATACAAATGATCATGACGCACCATATAGTGTTATACTGTCCGAAGCTGGAAACGAATTCCTTGAGTAAAGTTTTGTATTTGATTGGTTAGTTTTGAAAAACGTAAAACCCAGTTAGGGAATTTCTTAAGTAGAAATTAAATGAAGCAAAATACATTGGCAGAAATGTGCAATAAATAAACGACACGGTAAATCCAATTTTGTGGTTTAAATACCACTAAACTTACCAAAAACTGAACCGTGTGCATTTTGGTTTTAAAATACCTTAAGCTTGGTGTAGCAACCGGGTATTACCCAATAACGGGTGTGGTTATTTTCCACGCACCACGCCTTTAAAAGTTTGAATGACGCGACTTCGAGAATAGGAAAGTAATTCAATATAGGAACATTATGCAATCCAACGCAATAATATTTGCGTAAGCAAACTGGCTTTTCTTTTTCTGTAAAGCGTTTGAAGTCAGTTTTAGCCCGAAAACACTATAGGGGTGGACCAGCTTCTTATTTCAGCAAATCGTGATTTTTCGTAGCTGAGAACTGAAGTAATTGGGGTACGGAAAGTTCGTTCCCCACATTTCGTTCCCCACATTTCGTACCCCACATTTCGTCCCCGGGATATTTCGTCTCTCCACATCTCGTACCCGGTAACCTCGTGCAGCAATCGGATGCAGTTAGAAAAATGAAATATATTTGTATTGACTTAATATTAGTTAAAAAATTTAGCTAGCCATGATTACGTTCTATCTTTGTCCTGCTACTCATTTTGTTTTTGACTTCCTCGTCGCACTAATTAATTTGCTATGTTCAAAAAGGATTTCGGACAATCTGTATATGAAGTTTCAACGCCCTATCTCTTTCCGGTTTTGAGATATTCTGTTCACAGACAGACACACAGACAGACCAATGAAAAAAATATGTTTTTGGGATCAGGGGACTCTAAAACGTGAAGATCTGTTGAAAACTCAATTTCGAATTTTTGGGGTGAATCCAATACCTCCTTTATTGTAAAAGGAAGTAAAACTAACAAGCAGTTTTTGTCTCTATGCGAGATAGCCTGTATTTTACGGGATTGTTAGAGCTTTTTTTGACATTTATTATTTGGAGTTTAGATTATCCACAATAGAAAGCAGCCATATAAAATAATTTATGATGTACAATGACAGGAAATTAAATTTACTGTCGATTTACCATGTCACTGTTTCATTTCTAAGTAATTTTTTGCACTTTGCTGCATTTAATAACGGTTTTTCTTCTACTTGAAATTCAATTTGGATTTATTTTCTCTCAGAACAATAGTTTAATAGTGTCTTGTACAACTAGTTCTGAAAATAGCACTTTTCATACGCGTGGGGGAGTTTGGTGACAGGCCGCAGGCGAGCGTCATAAAGCCCCACAAGTGTCAAAAGTGCTTTTCACACGTGTTGTACATTATACTTTTTCTACGACTGTAAGTGGCCTAGATAAACGTATCGATGTCGCACGCTGTTTGAAATGTAAGATTTTCAGAGTTAGGAGTGTTTTTTAAAAATATTTTCAGAGCAGTCGTAGAAAAAATATATATTAGTGAAATTATCAGCTTTATTTTAAATTTTAACTTGAGCAAACGTATGTTGGATACTCCAAAAACGTTTCACAGCTAGTAATTAATGTACCTAATAATAAAATTTAATTTAACTGAGAACTAATGAAAAATGATCAATCAGGAACGGCGAGCTACACTGAACTTCAAAAGGTAATCGTATTATAATATAATATAAAAAATAAATATTAGTAATATACCGGGTGTCCGTTCTCAAAGTCGAACATAGGCGATTAACATTGTATTGAACGTTTTTGTCGATTCCTGCTCGCCAATTCAATCTACAGGGAAGGTAATGGTATCAATGGAAAGACAAAATTATTCCGCATCAAATGGTGCCAATAACAATATTCAAGGTGCGACTTTTATTTTAAAATACTAATTTAAAACTTGGGCATTTTTAAATATGCCATGCTTTGCTTTTCAAGTTCAATAGCATTTGTCAAAACAAATGATAATTAGTTGGCGTAAATCAGGTATTTTCTGTCAACGTCTGTTAAAATTATCTACAGAAAAATTAATTATTTCAATGAAGAAGGAGTGAATGCACTAATGTTAATTGCCTATGTTCGACTTTGAGAATGGACACCCGGTATAGCGCATTTAATTAATAAATCGAAAGCAGCGTTACAATCAAGGTTGGTATCACATATTTTATCACAGAAAATATTTTAATAATAAATTTTTATCCATGCAATAATTAAAGTTCTATAAACAGTATACCTTACCTTTAAGGTACTATGTAATATATAACTGAAAAAGGCAATACTACTTCCATGTTTTACAAACTTCTAAGGTGAATATCACCGAACAGGGGGCGAAGAATTTTTATCAATAATGCCGTAAAATGATTTATTAGTAACAATAACCTGCATATTTTTGTTATTAAGCACGCAGTGTCCTATTTATTTCAAATGTAGATATTTTAAGAGAACATAGTGGGGTTAAATATTATCCATTTAAGAGCCTCGCGAAACGCAAGACTGGGTTACAGCTTACATTCTCGTTGCAATCGCCTAGCTTTTCTTGGTTTTATTTTGTCAGTAAACTGTAGTCCTTGCAAGCTTAATCGGTTTTCTGTTCAGGAGTTCTCGAACAATTGGTCCTACAAGGATTACGAGTGAAACCTTCGATCGCCTATCCCAGCTGTCCTAAATACCTTGCGAATAATCTCTACTGGCGTAAATTGGTACGTGGACAAGCATTGATAAGTTCGTTGAAGCAACCTGTGGCTTAGAGGCGACTCTTTGAGAAAGGATTATAATATTAAATATATTTTCCCGCTGCTGATCATGTAAGTCAGTGATACAACCTTAGTATCAAAGCGTGTAAGTCGGTGATTATATTTGTTTGCTGCTTTCCCTTGACAACGGAACTTAATATTATTATTAAGTTCCTAGGATAATATAATTACCAACGCAAGATGCAGACTTAAACATTTTGTTTATAATTGCAAGTGTTTATGTAACATGCGACAACTCACAGGTAACACGACTCACGAAAGGGATGGAAATCAACATTAATCCTGGTGACAAACCAAACGATTTTTTTAAATATAGGAAAATTTCGAGAAGCAGCGGAATAAATATAATAAGATAACTCGAAATGTATCGCCTATTAACATTTTCGGCAGGAAGCAAGTCCTGGCATTCCTTGTTACTTAAATAGCTTTTTTTTAAGTACCGGGGCGACTGTAATTTTCAATTTAAAAATGTACTTGTTCATGTTACGATTATTTGTACATTAAAAATGCGAAAAGTTAGTGTAAATTCGGAACGTTTGCTGACATTGTCAGGTACAACTATATAGGGTGCACCAAAATGAATGCAACTATAATATGAAGCTAAGAAATACTCTTAATTGAAACAGTAGAGAAATTTCAGCTATGAGTTAAAAATTAACATAATTCCAGTGTAACTAGAAGTAATGTCACCTTGGCTGTTTCAATGATAAGGTGCATTTTTTTATATCATCTGACATTTTTCCTCTACGAAATTAAAGTAGCAATGGAAGAAACAAAGACCAACGTTTCTTGGGAACTTTCGGTAACACCAGGTAATATTACAAACGTCAACCTGTTTGAAAACGTGAGAAAATACGCTCTTTTGTTAATGCTGACCACTCGTTATTTTTGTTAAGGGTATTAATAACGGGTGTTCATAAACAGTCGTCATCCCAGTTACTTTGAAAAACAAAATGTTATGTCTTTGATTAATTCGTGCAACACAATGAAACGTCATTGAGTACTGTCATAGCGCATTTTTTCTCAATTTTAATAGACATACGTTTCTGAAGTCAAAACCTACTGGGATGACGACTGTTTATGAACACCCGTTAGAAATAAACAAATAATCCATCGATAAATACATTTAGAGCCATTAAATTAAATTAAATTAAATTAAATATCATTTTAGTTATTAAGGTACCAAGGGCATTATGAGTAAAATAAGAGCCCAAGATTGTTAGTGTACTAACCGAGGGCCTTTGGCCCGAGGTATGTACAACAATCGCGGGCCCTTAGCTCATAATGCCTGTGGTGCCTTCAAGGTTTTATGTCCTACCAATTTTCTTACCTAATTCATATTCATATTCAATTCATATAATTACTATGATATAGTATTTAAGATTGATCTAGTTAGCTGATCTAAGTTAAATTGGTGACATTAGCTGAGCTGTCATTAATTTTCATTGTGACAGTGGTGCATAATTTTTGAAATAAAAGTTGTATCCATGGAAACAAATACAGTTAATTTTTCATAATAACCCTAGTGTTCTTATGAAGAAAATAATTGCCCTGGAGCGTTATTTTGTATCTAAGATACCTTAAAATAGAGTCATTAATTTCAATTAATGTACTGGTAGGACATAAATTAAATAAGAATAGCTTCTACGTATATAGTTCAGTAACTTTTACAATTTTATTCTTATTTAAAAGGTGAGGTATCGGATAGCCCGTTTTTCAACCTCACCCAAGTGGCAAATATAATAATATGAAAATTATAGTATGTAATTATAAATTAAAAATAATTTTTATAAAAGAAACGTAAATTATTGATGCGCGAAACATCTGCTGAATTTTCAATGTACGAAAATTCACGAGATCGTCAGCGACGTTTCTAGCGGATTCAGAATGCTTGACTTTAAAACGACACCGTGAGTGAAAATCTAATACAGTACTAGAGGGATATGTGCAGAATTTAATATCGACAATTTAGCTCAAGTGTGAAATTTCATAAGCTACTACGTTTTTGCCACTTTGACAACGACAAATGTTTGCATCAACTATAACAGAAAGAAAATGCAAGGTAATTTTTGTGCTTCTTGCTTCGTCGTCGTTATCAACGAATTTTGTCAAAATTATGAACTATTGAAACAACACACGTCTCACAAATGTCAAAATGAATTGTTCCTCAAAAATAAAATAAAAATAAAAATAAGGCTCTTCAGTTCACCAGCAACTGTATTACAACGATTTGGAAGTTCACATCATCCTGTATCGACATAAAATATAAACTAGGTAGTGCAAAATACTACTTCCTAAAAATTGGATGATATTCTGTGGGACTTTGTCTTGAATATGAAAAAGAACAATTGGGAAGACTACAGAGAAAATATAGTAAAAACAATTAGGAACAGTACAGCCAAGACACTTTAAGAAAGTGCCTGGACTTACTGGTAAAATACAAAAGCAATTGAAGAAGGTAGTACATAAAGCAGTAAGGAGCCGGAAGGTGTAAAGAAATACAACACGATAGCAAGACCGGAATGAAGAAATTACGTTATCTCGAGAATAGAACGGATGATGCTTGCGCTGTTAAGCATATGCAAAACAATAGTAAGAGACTTCAGAGACAAAAACTGGAGAAGATACACAGCAAAAACTTACACAGAGCAATAAAGCAACTGAATAAAGAAGAAATCAGCTATGAAAATAAGAGATTGGCTATTATATTACAAAGAACTGTGGAGTCTAGATAAATATTCCAAATTAGAGAAAAATAAACAGGACCATCAAGATTACAAAACAAATATGCTCATATAACTGTCCAATAAAAATTTAGAAATGAGTGTTGGAAACAAAATAAAGTTTACGACTCGCCCAGTGTAGTGATATATCGAAGAAAAGGACAGCGTAGTTATCAGACAGTGCCTGAAGAAAAATTTACATTCTCTAATTCCCAAGAGGACGTGCTTTGGTTTTACCTATAATAGCTTAACTTACTCATAAAACCACCTGAAGGTTGTCGTACCAATTCATTTAAACACAAACTGTACTAATAACAATGATATATTTAGAAGCCATGAGCAACAGAGGAAGATATTGCAGGGAAAACGGGTCTAACAGTGGTGTCGCGGAATTACAAGCCTTTACTGATCAAATCTATTAGGCTGGGCACAATCCAACCTTCTTTACTGAGAATTTATCTGCTTTTCTTTGCCGGGATTAAATATGAAAGCAAACAAGTATTAACTTCAAAGGAAAAATGTAAAAGTGCAAATCTGCAACCCTACAGGCAAGGCACACTGATTTAAACCAATATATAACGTCCAAGCGTTTACAATACCGACCTTGCAACTTTGGATGACGGTTTTAGAACAGACTCCTGCCTTCCTAGAAAGTCTACTGGTGCCCTAGTGACGTCTTCCTCAAGGCCTGGGGCATGAGCAGTTACGAATACGACGAATGGCGCAATCCAGGTAGCTTCAAGGCTACGGAGATGACTAATGGCAAAATACAGATAAGTTTTAACTTCTAGTCGTACGACGTACGTTGACAGTAATATTTCACATCTACACGGAACTTACGATGAACGGACCAAGAATAATGTTGTATGGAAGGCACATAATAAATCCAAAGCCTAAGCTGTAATAGATGAAGAAGAAGTAGGTAAATACAGGTTTTTCTGTAAAATTCTCAGAACTTTAGTAGAAAAATCTTGTTTAAAACTAGATTTAATAATTAGTTGTACACGAAGGCACTGAAGTTTAACTTTTTGACACGAATGTGGCATTTACTTAAAATTATTTAATAAACCACATGAGCGATATAAAGAAACTTCAGTACCCAGAGGCACAATATGCTTTTTAAATCGATAAATCGTCAAACTAATAGTCGACTACCCCTTAAGCTCACCACATAGATGGTCCTATTACAATAATTTTACCATTTTTAAAATTAAAGTGTAATTGAGAAAGTTACAGAAGAATTTTTCACGTCTTTAATAAAGAACGCTCATTGCAGGAAACATAACTTTTGGTAGATCAAAGGTATGTACAATAATAGTTTATTTATCTAGAACAAAAAGTGACATTTTAAAGGACGAGAAAGTTGTTTACGGCCGAGGCGTCAGCCGAGGACGGAATTACTTGCGAGGACCTTAAAAACACTTTTCGTTCGTGGTGAATACAACGGTTTATTTCATAACGCAAGTTTAACGAATTTTAAATAAAAAGTTGTAAATCATTTCAAATTTCATGTCAACAACTGACGTATAATTTTAAAGTACTTGAACTTTAATATTTTACTTTAAAGTACTAGGACTTTAATGTTCCATTTTTTGGACCATAAATACGTTTTATTTCATACTGATGTCAAAAATGACATTTTTCGGATTATTTTTGGTACAAAAAATGGAACATTAAAATCCTAGTACTTTAAAGTAAAATTTTAAAGTTAAAGTACTTTAAAACTTATTTATTGTACAAAAAATGGTACATTAAAGTCCTAGTACTTTAAAGTAAAATTTTAAAGTTCAAGTACTTTAAAATTATACGTCAGTTGTTGACATGAAATTTGAAATGATTTACAACTTTTTATTTAAAATTCATTAAACTTGCAGTATGAAATAAACCGTTGTATTCACCACGAACGAAAAGTGTTTTTAAAGGTCCTCGCAAGTAATTCCGTCCTCGGCTGACGCCTCGGACGTTAACAACTTTCTCGTCTTTAAAATGCCACTTTTCGTTCTAGATAAATAAACTACTATTAAAGTACTTGAATTTGAATATTTTACTTTAAAGTACTACGACTTTAATGTTCCATTTTTTGTAAATAATCCGAAAAATTTCATTTTTGACATTAGTATGAAATAAAATATATAAAATAATACTGGACCAGTAAAAGGAAACACCTAGTAATGTTAATTACATTAATTCACAAAGAAGATACCGCAGTCAGTGAAATTCAAACCTGCGCTACTAGAGGGAATCTCATTGGTAGGTAGACGCATTACGCGCTGGACTAGGAATGCTAGGTAAACGCACATGCTTATTGTTGCATTATGAAGGCAAGGCGATGAAAAACCCATCACAGACAAGCGGCGTCCGATTGGTAACAATGGAAGCATGACAGACACCTATTCAGAAACAACATTTATTTATTTATAAAGAATCATCAAAAATTATTTTCATCTAGTATGGCTATGGAATCGTTCCTAATTTATGTATGCAACTATGTTTATACTTAAATGTCAAATTTGACATTTGATTTCTAAGTGAATTATAGTTGCATACATAAATTAGGAAGTATTCCATAGCCATGCTAGATGAAAATAGTTTTGTATCCTACTAAAGTATATTAAAGAACGAGTTTTATAAGGCAGGTGTTATTACAAGACTCTTAGTTTAGAATGTGAGCCGAGCAGCGGGGAAAGTTCGAAAGGACAAGTGCGATAAATTACTTAGATATGAGTTCTTTTATACTACGAGTATGTTATAACATTTTGGGAGTATTGTCGCGGTTGGTGAAGCTGATATGACAATGGAAAATTCAATATAAAGTTTGAGATTGTATTAACTGTTTTTGCAAATTTTTATAAAATTTAATTGATAAGTATGAAAGCAGATTGTTTATGTGGTCCATCTGAAATACGAGAAATTCCTGAAAATACACGCAATAATTTGATTTTTGTCATTCAAAGTTTGATTTCAAAGTAATAACTTTGAAAAAGTAAATTGTACTAGGCCAGAAAACAATCTAATTAGCGTGCCAGTATATTGAGAGCGGAGCCATACAAGTAACGTTTTTTGAGTGATCGGAATTAATTTGGGAAAAACGAATCTGCGCAGTAGCATTTTTATTTAAAAATATCTAAGCACGATAGTGATATCTAATTTTATATATTAGACCGTTATCTTGAGTTTGTTTAAATTAACAAAGTCACACGTTGTCTGTTTGCTCCATTTTTTACTAACCAGCGTGATACATTAAAATTAATAAATGCTTGTTTTGCTCTCGATGGGTCGAAACGCAGAGATAAGTTAATTAAATACGTTCTTTATTTTTTATTTTAGAGAACCGCAGTATCGAAGCAATATTGTATGCACCTTTAGGCCGGATATTAACGTGCTTACTATAGATGTCTACTACTTTTGGTTTTATCGGAAATAACATCAACTTTTGATTTTTAATTCTGAATTCTAAAACTTTGTAAAATTATTTTTATAATAATATGAGTAGGTAGCATTTGCCGGTTCTGAGACCTCCCCCCACCACTTTTTCAGGGTCAAGGTTACGGCCTCCCCTGACGCGGCGCACTCCTTCCCCTGACGAGTCGGACTTCAAGGTCATTGACTGGGTTTGCAAAGCGCGTAAACTTCAAGGCCAACGTTACTCCTTAGGCTTTCAAGGTCATTCGCTGGGATTGCACAGCACTAGTAAACTCCTCCCACCGCTAAGCTCTCAAGGCCCGAACCAACAGCAACGCTGAAGGAGGCTTTCAAGGTCAAATCTTAAAATGTTCATATCTCCGTTGTTTATTGAGACATTTTAGCATTGTACTCCTTTCTGATTATTGATATTTTATAAGTAGAAGCCCACGCTTTCGCTATTTATATCCAGTTTGACGCTAGAGCAATGCCTATCGATAAATTTGGGAAACATATGCATGCGAATTCCACGTCACACCCGCAGGTGTTTGTGGTTGAAGAGCTAAGCGAGCCTATATATTATGAACGAGATTTACGACTAGTATCTAGTGCCATCAGTTCAGATAGATGGTACATCCTGGCTCATGGTGACACCGAATATACTATTCCCTTCCGTGTAGCTGAAATAACAAATGTCTTACTTTATCCAGAAAATACCCAAATTTATATCAACAAGAAAGGATTATATAAGTTTAGAGAAATGATCGGGATGACATTAAAAAAAGGTGATGTGCTAAAATTTTGGGCAGTCAAGCCAAATATGCTATATGTGGAATTTCAACTCAAGGTTCCCAAAATTGTTGAGTCCAAAAAGGCAGTACTGTGAGTTGGAGGCCTCCTGCCACCACTCGGTCGTCAAAGTTGCTCCTGCTTCCGCTCAAACTTCAAGTTAAGAAATCTAACGTTGGGAAGTCAAATGAAATCAGAAAGAAGAGTCGTGAGAGTAGTGGCACTGTAATCGGATTTCAAGGTTAAGGTGAGATGCGAGGCAACACAAAAAATTAGGCATGCGGTAAGTTCGCTCCAGCTTACTGCATGTCAAAATTATGACTCGACTAGGATTCGAACCTAGGTCTCCCTGTATATCCGCAATCTGCAGCCGAGGGTATCTTAACCGCTAGACCATCGAGTCTTATATAAAAAACCCAATTAAACAGACAAATATTGTACAAAAGCTTTATTTTCACTGTTCAAGATACAAAAAATGCTATACTAAATTGTTATAATACCAACACATGAAGAAGTACGTTACAGACATACACAATATAGCAAATAATAGGGTGCCTAAAACAATTGTAGATATACAACAGGAATTATCGGCGGGTGCAAGTAGCTTCTTCAAAACATCCGGTTTATTTTTTAACAAAATAGTTTGCCAAGGAGTGTCTACCGCATATGAAGGGAAATGGAATTTTACTTTGAACGTTAGCAAATCCTGAAGAGTAAAGTTGTGCACGTGTATTTTAAAAACGGATATAGTTGTCAAGGAACTGGTATCCATTTTACGCCACGTCACGTTGTGCACTCCGTCATTGTAAGCAAGATACGCGGAACTGCACCGTGGTGGTTGAAGGACGTAGAGAATCCCATCATGAACTGCAGCGAGAGCAACCAAAAATTGTATTGGTAGCATGTTCAACACGTCGATGGCAACTAGTGAATGGTTCGGTAAAGGAACAACTTAAGTAGCTTCACCTCGAATAGGGTGAACCGCACTTTGTATCACTTATGACAACTGCAAGATTTTGTCGCGTTGGCTGCACCCGGTTTATTGTTACCTGCTACATCCACTCCGGAGGGCGTATTCATCTTGACGATTAATTTAAAAGTTGTAGCTAGAATTTCGTCCATGGTTTGGAAATGCTTCTTCACTTTGGCAACTTTGCAGGTGGGTGACCATCGGAGGTGTTCAGATAAGGGTGTGTCATGATCTTCCCAACCAGAAATTTGAATTCCACAGTAAAAACACTGTACACAATCTAAAGTGTCGTTGATGCGAAAGAAACCAGCGTCTGCAAGCGATTTAGGAGATTGACATCGGCTCCAATTGCTAAAGGTTCGTAGCCGTGTGGAGTAACTCGCAAATTTCGGAAATCTAGGTTCTGAGCACATTATGGTGGCAATGGTAACAACAGACTAACAGCGTACGTGTGTATGAAAACTTTATATAGTACAATTGAAGGTCACAGAGAATTAAAAAACACAGAAATAGTTTTATAAATATTTATTTTCAAATAGTTATCTCCAACTATACGTTATGTATGCAACCTCGCCGTCGTGTAGCCGCGACAGGAAGCTCTCCAACGGACGATAGACGTGGGTCAACCACCAGTGAGCTGTCGATCCGTCAAGAGTGGTAGGGTGCGTCCTGAAGGTGGTAGTCTCCGCGAGACCTTCCCCGAAGAGGTTGTAGGTGTACTCCACCGTGATTACCGCTTGGAGGGTTCGCTGAGGCGACGTTGGAGGGCACGCAGCCAAAAATCTCCGGAAGTGGCGGTAGAAGTGGTCAGCACCCGGAAACGTCGTAGCTGCTGGTGGATGGCTGTTGGTGGATGATGAAAGCTGTCGATGCATGATTCTGGCGATGCTGCTGGTTGTAGTAGCACGCATTAAGCTTAATAAAGGAAAGCAGTCAAGGACGACCTTCCACCACCAACAGCAACGCTGAAGGATGTGCATATATAAAAATAAAGGTTACTCCTCCCACCACTCGGACTTCAAGGTTATTCCTCCTGCCACTCGGTCCTCAAAGCCATTCACTCGGATTCTAAGGTCAAGATTTCTTCTCCCAACCAGTAGGACGTCAAGGTTTCTCCTCCCACCACTCAGACTTCAAGAGATGTAACGTTAAGAAGTGAAATAAAAGCGGAAAGAAGAGACGTGAGACTAGTAGTAGCACTTCAACAACCTGTAGAAATGGAAGCATTATATAAAGCTATCGAAATAGTTCAGAGTCAGAGAAGAGCGGAGGTCTCTAGTGATGTGTGTATAAAGCCTAAACCACTGTTGTGTCCAGCACTCCTATGTAGTAGGACGTACAAATTAAATAAGTCAAGTTCGAAGTGTGTGAGTGTAGGATTTGAGTGGAGTCCACAATTTACCCCAGTTATTGTAATACGGGGTATCAAAAACGACTGGGTGCAGTTGGATGAGCAGGAGTGGACTGCCCTATTTGCAAATCAAGGCGTGATTGCCAACTACTTTTATTCGGTCGACGGTCAGTGGCCAGCTGTAGAAATAGGAAGGAAGAGGATTGTATTCCAAGCGATTCAGACCAGGAAAATATTAAAATTAGAGGAAGTGGGCTTGTCAGAGGTGTGCTTAGCGAAGGAAACTGTAGAAGAGCTGTGGCGCTTGCAGAAACTCGTGGAACTGCGATTCGCACAATTAAAAGCGTTGAACTTTGAGAGTTTCTACAAAGAAATAGTTAAGGGTGTGGCAAACTTTTCTGGGGACTGTTTAGTCAATGTAAAGGCTGTAGTAGATCAGCTGGAGGAGAACTCTGAAAATACTGCGTGTATGGTGGAAGTGCTAACGTTCGCGAGTTCTATGGTAAAGTGCGACATCGAAGTGGAAGCACTGAGTCGTCAGTTGGCAGTGTAGTCATGTGGATGAATTATAGAGAGGCTGCTCGACCGGCTGCAAGAGACGTACCTAGTGCGGTTGAACGATTAGTGAGTTCGTTAAAGGATTTAGCTTTCGAAGCGTCGCACGAAGTCGTATATGGGTTAGGACGTTCCGGATTCAGTGACGAAGAGTTGTATAAACAGGAAAAAAAGTACAAAAATGGTGCAGCTGTTGGTCGACTATTTTTAGATGGAGCCATAAATGAAAGCCTCCTTCTGGATTTAATGTTTAGTCTTGGTCTAGAGTGGCATATGTGTGAAGTAAAAGCCTTTATAGAGAGGAAGAAAAATGAAGAAGAGTGTGCAGTTTGAGAACTCAAAGAATCAGGTGTACAATCTGCATACGTGGGCGTATGCGTATCGAAAAGCTCGGAAAGGATTGTGGGAGCGAGAAGCTATTGACAGGTTGCGATTCCAGCGGAGGATACTTACTGTGGCTGAAGTACTGCGAGAAGTCTTGTGCGCAGAACATAGGCAGACAATTTATTTAGAACGCTTTTCCACTAGTACGTAGGTGTGTAACACATGTATATATGTTGTATGCAAATAAAAACACAATAAAAATTTAAAAGGTTGTTTTATTCCATTATGTAGTGATTATAAATATGATACACGTTAGATAAAGCGCAATAACAAATCGGTTTGGAATGATATAAACAAGCAGGTTGTGATGGGGTGAGGGCCGGTTGTTCTTCCACTTCGATGATTGGGATGGTAGTAAAGCGGCGTAGAAAAGTTGCTTTTTCTCGGCCTTTCACATATATTTCGGTGGCACCTCGCAAAAGACGCCGTAGGATTGCAGGAAACAAATACGCTTGAGTAAATCCATCGTCCCAGTCGATGCAGTGATGATGAGTCATTAACCAACGGGCTTGTTGTTGCAAATGAGATGGCAAGGACGTGAATGGAAATGGTGGCTTGAAGATATAGTAAGATACTGACGCACCGTCATATGCTGCCAATTCTTTCGGGCTAAAGTGCTTATCGGACGTTTTGAAGCCTTGAATGTCGAGAATGAGCTTCATCGTATTAGACAGAGAGAGCACGGTGCAGTTACGTTAACAGCCAAAATGCAACTGAAGTGGTTTTGAGAAATTACAGTTGTTTAACTGCTTTTGTCAACGCGTTGTAAGTAAAAACCCGATCGTGAAGAACGAGGCAATACGCGGTTGTGTTGGCTGCCACGTTAGCGGAAGTTTCAAATTCAACTCGAAAAACGACGGCGTTTGCATGAAGGTAGTCTTTTTGTTGAGAACAATCGATCACAACAATAGGCGCTTTGTCGGCAAAGTCATGGCGGGAGAAGAAGGGCTCATCGACTTTGTTATAATAAGATGATTGAAACTTGGAATACATGTCGTATAATGTTGCGTAATGATTGAGTGCATAATTGTTATGTAAATTGTCGTATGGAAATCGTTCGGTGTTCAGAAAAACTCGGAAATTGGTAAGACCAACTTTATCGAAATTAGCATTGTCCTTACTGATTAGCCCCGAACGACCTGATTGAAACCCTACGATGACGTATCTGGGGGTTTGTAATATTGTGCTTGTAGCGATAGCGTGAGAATGTTGAGTCACAGCATGAACACCAGGTATGATATGAAGCTGCCAGCTGCGAAATGCTACTTGTGTGTCAATATTTTTATCGATGTATTTGGTTAGGGCTAATTCTTGAGCAAGACCTGGAGTGATATGAGGAACCTTCCAATATAGTTTGTCAATCGTAACTTTAGCCGTCTCCCCTACGGTAGCACTGAATACGGCGTCGGCATCGGTATTGCTGCGAATTAATACAAGTTCTTGTCGGATGTTAAGTATTACTTTGCCATAATCTTCGGCGAATCCTAACAGCATTCTCAACGGTATGCAGGCACTAAAGTTACCTTCCTGATCGGTAATGGGAGGATCGCCGCCGGCAAACCAACCTGCATTTTGAAGCTTTTTAACGTCAGCGGAACTGTAGGACACATATCCCTTAAGAGTAGACGTAATACCAGGTTTGGTGACAGAGTCGACAACGACGCCATTGATTTCGTATCGGATTTCGCTAAATAAGTGAGCCAAACCATTGTTAAGGAATTTAGCCGTTGTAACTTCACCGTTTTCCTTCCGCAACTTTCCCTCTAGGTACAGATAGCTCAGGCCGGGAAGAGTTGACATATCTTCGGGAATTGGAATTCGAATTTCATCGTTATAGTCAAAACGGTTTGTATACGGTTGATGTGTGTGCAATTGATTGCTAATGATAGAAGTGTCGACGAGGACTCGCTCTCCAATATTTAAAATACTCATTACACTATTGTAAAGCCTAAGGACCGCAAGAAGTCTCTGTTTGCTTTAGTTAGCTGCGTGGTGGACGAAGCCGTACTGATCTTACGAGGGTGTGGGCGACGATTCTTATAGGAAGTAAAGCAGGGGTGGTACGGAGTGGTGAATCGAAAACCCATTACAGTTTCTTTAAATGTAATGTTACCGTAACGGTCTCCTTACTAAAACTAACAGGATTATCCGATTGGTCTAGTATTTTAATAGTTAAGTTAGTGATCTGTTTCGTGCTGATCGGTAGATAGATGACAGGGTTAGGGGTTTCCACTATTTTGTACCCGGGCGGTACTATGGGGAAGAATTGGTGAATGATATGGCCGGGCTTACCATTTTTATATGAACCAACGGAGATGTTGCAATGAATAAGAATCGAGTTGATGTTCAAATTTTTCGTAACATGTTCAGCTGTGTGCCACCTATCTGAAGCATAAACTTTTTTCTCAAAGCCTAACATGTCCCGGATAGTATTGTCGCTTTGAAAGTCGATTGGAACGGTGGACTTTATTTCAGTTTTTAAGGTGCTGTTGTTTCCACGTAGCAGTACCTGTTTAACACCCGTATCAGAATCGAGTTGGTTATGTAAAAATTCAGCAATGTCGGTAATTTCATATGCTCCCTCCGGTATAATAATAGGAGGTTCTCCAACAAGATGAAATTCATTGTTGGGAGGTCTAACGTTTGGAATAGTATAGTAGGTTTCGAAACTTAACAATCCCAAGACGTATTCGCTACCATCGTCTAAGAAAATGGGAGGGTCAAAATTTGCAGTAAGAACAGATGAATCTCCCGTAAGAGTGAATATACTGGACATGATGAAGCGTGGCACTTAAACTGACGACAAAAGCGGTTTCGCAAAGTTATATAAGAATTTGAGACACAAATGTCCACATGTGTATGATGCGAGTTTTTGATATCTATTAGAGTTGTACATAATTGTGTTGTTGCTACCATCGCTGCGAAAGTAGTTTACTAATTCGGGAGGAGGTTGTAAGCGACCTATGCTATCGAAATACAGAACAAATCGATCAGCTTTAACGTAGGCTGTCCAATGTGTGCCAGGTCCAACATCATCGTCTAAGTTAGTAACACCACATTCTCGTTGACGAATTTTGTCGGGTAGAGCATCTCGCATAAATATCCCCCTAAAATGGGGAATTTCTAAGCGTTTAACGTACTGTGCAATATCGATGTTCGTCAACGCTCGGCGTGGTAGCTTCAACGGTAGTTTTTTGACTGATACGGTCGTAGATATAGTCCTTTTCCTCGAGCAATGGATTCCATAGCTTTGTTATGCCGTTCCTTTTCCTGGAGATCCTTTTTAGAAGCCTTTGAGTCGCCAACCGCTTTAGCGACTGCTGCAGCACCGCCTCCGAGGGACCCCAATGCTCCTAATGCAGCAAGTATGGGTACAAGCGGCAATATACCTCCTCTCTTGGGAACAGGTACTACTCTAGAACGAATTCGGCGTTTCCTTCGCGATTTAAAAACGACCGCGCCTCCAATACGTTTACGCCTACTACACCTTGTACGCTTCCGTTTTCTAGATACCCCCGTACCAAATTTTTGCGCAATACCGACAATAGGTAGTGCACGCTTTCGTTTCCGGGAGACTCGCACACCAACAGTGGGTTGTGTACGCTTCCGTTTTCTAGATACTCCCGTACCAAATTTTTGTGCGGCAAAAGGTAATGTACGCCTTCGTTTTCGGGGGACCGTCACACCAGCAGTGGGTAGTGTACGCTTCCGTTTTCTAGATATCCCCGTACCAAATTTTTGCGCTGCAATAGGTAGTGTACGTATTCGTTTCCGGGGTGTTTCCATAACAGCAATGGGTTCTGTACGCTTTCGTTTCCGGGAGACTCCCATACCGAGTTTGGTTTTCCCTTTCATAATCCCTGTAACAGCAAGAGCTGCCGCTCTTTCCCCAAGAGTAGAGTCTTTTGCTTTAACGCGTTCCCAAGCTTTCTGTGCAAGAACTTTATCCGCCGCGTGACGCGTCGAAAGATTGCTAGATTGTGAGTATGCGATGTCGTGTTGTTTGCAGGCCTCGTCCAGAGGATTCCTTCCTCGATCGCCTCGAGAAAGCCGCTTGTTTAGGCGGGTACCCGGTCCGCAAAATTTGTAACCTGGTATATGTAATTCGAAGGGTAACTTGTCAATAAGGGTATTCAACAAACCGCGACCTTTCCGTGTGACGGTTCGACGACGACTACGAGTTTTACGTCTAGTATAACTCATCTTACACAAACGCTCGTCGAAGAGCGACTGACGGTGTGAAGTGCAAAGGAGTAGATATATATACTCTCTGCAGCACGGTGGGAAGTCAGTTTCTCCCCGTCCGAAAACGATGAAAAACGTCAAACTTGTGAAACAAAAATGTTGGTTGCCTGTAGGAAATCATACAGTAAATTCCATGTCACAGAGGTTCAGACGACACGGCACTTTACTGGGTAGTGGATGTAAAAGGGGTTTGATCATTGGTCCTTCCGGCTCTGGGAAAACCAATGCGATGATCAGTCTTTTGGTGCACCGCAATGGGGTGCGGTTTCAAAACTTGTATTTGTATTCCAAAACCCTTGACCAACCTAAATACAAATTTCTGAAGATACTCCTGAAGTCACTAAAAGAAATCGGATTCTACGAATTCAGCGAGGGGTGTGAGGTTATCAAACCACACGAGGCGAAAGAAAATTCTGTTATTGTGTTTGATGATGTGGCATGCGACACTCAAAGCATAATTAGAGATTATTTTAGTTTCGGACGTCATCGAAATATAGATTGTTTTTACCTCTGTCAGACTTACTCATCAATCCCGAAACAACTGGTGCGAGATAATGCGAATATCATAATCGTATTCCGGCAAGACCACACCAATCTTAAACACATTTACGATGATCATGTAAACACAGACATGTCATTCGAAAAGTTTAAAAACTTATGTTCCCACTGTTGGATCAAAGATCACGGATTTTTAGTTATCGACAAAGAAAGCGAAATCAACGCCGGTCGTTATAGAAAAGGGTTCGACAGTTATTTCACTATATAGGCATGGACCACTGCTGTACAAATTATTAGTCTACGAACAACGACAGTAATAGCAACATGGACAAACGGTTAGTAAGCGATCTTATTAAAGCTAGAAAGGCGGTCAGGCGGAAATATGAAACTTTAAAAGCAGATATCGCCGAATCTCAGACGGCTCTTGCGGAGCAATTTAAACCAATTTCCCAACCACTCACGGAATTGCTAACATCCATCAAGCAAGAAGGTGGTCAAACAATACAGCAAGAAGTAGGACCCATGCTGAGAACCATCAAACGGCGAGTGTCCACACCATCTATCCTACCCCGTCCGAGAAATGGCAATACCCCCGTACGAGCGTCAACCCCCGACATTGCCATTCCCGGACCGTCGACTTCAGCGTTGGTAACATCCACACCTAGATTTATTGACAGAGAAGTATTGTATGAGAGTTTACCGGATGAGGAGCAACAGGTAGAAGTTCAAGAAGAAGAAGCGGCAATTGAAAGTTCAGTAGCAGAGGCTAGGGAAACCGTGCGACAAATGATGGAACCGGAAGTTCTAGGGGAATACCTGGAACAGTTCTCAGGGTTAGCTAGAAAATATATCGAGGGAATGATACGAGATACAGAGAGCAAGTACGATCTCCACTATGGAGTTCGATGGGACATAGACACTGATAAGTTTGCAATTGGGAATAAACAGCTTACTTTTGAGGGTCAGGACATGGTTATTACAGATCACGGCAATAGAATAGTATACAAAGGCACCCCCGGCTTTTACGAATTAATGTTCTTAAAGAAACCGATAACTTATACAACCAAAGACCGTGAAAATTACTATGACATGACATAGTGAACCGATCCGCCGCAAATCGTAAGAACTACGATCCAACCCAAGGGATAAGCGGCAACGCCGGCGCAAAATATATGAAAGTAGTACGCCCCCTGGCTACATCCTCCGGCATTAGACAACCTACCAGAGCCGCATCGAGGGTGCAGCGTACCGGTAGGGGATTATTAACAGTAACCAATAAAAAAGTGGAATTTGTCCCTTGGAACAATCCAAATTCATTGGTGGATCGTCTGCGCATATTACTAGCTTCTCAGGTAGCGGGGCACACCGGCCATTCCAACGAAATCGTAAGCATCACCCAAGCTCTACGAGATGCAAAAATAATTTACTAAGGCGAGTACAAAAGTGGAGTACCTATTGAATTACGATCAGAAGGTGCTAGACGATAGAGTAATGCCCATCGACAAATTTGGACGCCACTACCATAGCACACGCTCTGCTCCTCATCGCAAACATATCTTTATGAAAGTTCAAAATATAAAGGCACTACATATAGAAACACCGCTTCTACTCGTGGGGCGTGGGCATAATGAGGAGGGATTTTCAAAAATATTCGGAATTGATGAGTACACCTTTCCGTTACCGACCGGGCAGATTATTGATATTCAAGTCAGCGGACCTTCTGTGGAATCATACATCAACGGAGTTCAGCGGGATGAGATGGTCGGTGTGACTTTGAATCGAGGAGATACGCTTAGATTCAAAGCCGTTACCCCCAAGTTATACGTACAGCTGTTGCTTAAATGTCCCATAGCAGTCGATACAGCGACATTCGACAATGAGTCCTAAGGAAGATCTAGTTGCAGAACTTCACAAACCAGCTCGAAAAAATTTCAAGAGACGACGGGTGATTCTCAAAGGATTGCATGATTTACTACAAGCAGATTTGGTGGAGATGCAACCATATGCACGAAGCAATAAAGGTTATCGATACATTTTAGTTGTTATTAACGCTTTTTCTAAATACTTGTGGGCTCTTCCGGTCAAACCGAAAACGGGAAAAGACGTAACAACTGCTATGCGAAAAGTTCTTGCCAGTATGAAGGTGTCTCCTAAAAACGTACAAACCGATTTGGGAAAAGAATTTTATAACACCGATTTTCAAGCATTGATGCGACGGTACAAGATAAATCACTACAGCACGTATTCAACTATGAAAAGCAGCATCGTGGAAAGGTGTAACCGCACCCTGAAGAACATGATGTGGAAACAGTTCAGTTTGCAAGGGTCCTTCAAATGGTTAGACATTCTACCCAAACTCTTAACGAAATATAACACAACAAGGCATAGCACAACAGGTATGAAGCCGTCTGAAGTTAATCTTACAAATGCCAAACGTCTGTTACACACCGTGTACAGCCACACAAAAACTGTAGATCCGAAACCTCAAAAGTTTCATAAAGGAGACTATGTACGCATTAGCAAATATCGTTCGATATTTAGCAAGGGGTATACACCCAGCTGGAGTAACGAAATATTCAAAATAACCACAGTGCGACTTACAAACCCTACCACCTACAGACTCATGGATCAGGAAGGGCAGGAAATCAAAGGTGGATTTTACGAACACGAACTACAGAAAACCAAACACTCGGACATCTACCTGGTAGAAAAGGTGTTGAAGAAGAAAGGTAACCAGCTTTACGTAAAATGGTTGGGATTCGATAACCGTCATAATTCCTGGATAACCACAACCAATCTTGTGTAATTGACTGCTATTGTACTTATACGTTGTAAATAAAAAACTGTTTTTCATACTCGCATTTATTATTTGTACTGCTTACTACAATAACATACGTATAGAGAGGAAATAAAAAAACTGTTTTTCATACTCGCATTTATTATTTGTACTGCTTACTACAATAACATACGGAGAGTTCGATTAAGGTATGGTAAACGCAAAGCAACACATACACATCTGTATATATATTTTAGTATTTGCATTCGTTATTGTTAATGCATAATACAGATGTATTGAGTGTGTACATACATATCTTTCGTGGACAAAAAAACATTTGTCGGCTATCCTAACATATAATCGATGCTTCTAAACTAACAACCATCACCACTCCTATAAAGAATATTACTTTTATACTAAACTTATCCTACAAAGAACAAGAAAGCGTACGTAATGTGGGACCTATGCTTGCCAGTAATGACCAATACTGTTCCCTAAACATATTGCTACGGCAAGGTGTCGGCAATCCGTAGCAATTCGTCGAGCATGTAATCAGGTATATCTCGGTGACCCCACGCCAAGGTCTTCGTTGTGTTGGGAATAAGGAAGCGTTTATCATCTTTGGAAGAAAGCGCAACCTTATTCACTAATTCGGTGTACATAGTGTGTAAACGCGAGCGAAAAACATACATTTGACAAAAGACAGCATCTCTTTTGCTCTCAGCAACAGACTGATAAATTTCGCTGGTGAGGTACTTTCGAACGGCAGACTTTTTGACGCCCTTAGCCTTCTTGTCAATTTTATCGATAGCGTTTACACAGTATGTTTTCGCACCGACCCCGTAGAAGCTACGCACGACTACCCCAGCGTACTCGTCCTTAAATTTGCCAACAACAGACTTGGTTTGCGGAACGTTGTGCAAGTTATTCTTATAATTCGAGGTATCGAAGCGATGAAGGTGGCGTTTCATGTCCGCGTAAAAATTTTCAGTAAAAATTTCCAAAATTAGGGAATCCGTATCTGTGTATAATAGAGAAACATTAGAACCATATTCCTTCTTCAAAAAATCATAATAGAAATCGTACATTACAGTTTTCGAAATATCCAAAACTGAGAAACCAACATAACTGGGTTTGTTATAGACAACCAACGTCCTGTTCATTTCTACAGCAATTAAATTTTCACCAAACCGAATTCTATCTTTGAAGTTAGGTTTCGCGATCCAAGCTTCTGCCCCCATTCTGTGACCAAGTTTCTCCCAATGACTCACTAATTTTACATCAACCCTTTTGTCCACGTTTTCCATAGTTTTTCCAAATACGCTGTTGTTAGCTAGCTTAAAAGAATTACGATGGAATTCGTTGTCAGACTGGTTTCTTAAATTCGTGTTTAAGTCGATGTACGATCTAAGCCAGGAAGATTGTCTAAATTTCAGTATCCTATGGGTTCTAGTCAAAATCAAACCAGCCTTTAAGCATTGCTTTAAATTTCTATAGTGAATAACGTATCTATGTTTGTCATGTAAATTTGGAATCAATTTCGCATTTTTATATTTTCCCTGTGGAGGAACCAACAGCTCGGGACAAAAGGGCAAGTCATTGTGAGCGTCGTGTAAATTTTCCGGGTACTGCAAGTCAACTTCCAGCACGTACCCAGTGTCAGATTTGTTGGAAACTTGAAAAACGTCAAAACTGTCAATTTCCTCGTCAGTCAACCAAACAAAACCACCTTGCGGTAGAAACTGTCTCATTCCAAATCCATATAGATTTGTAGAATCCAAAAACATGATAAAAGAAGTGGGTTTGGAAGGATCATAATTACCCGCAAATTTGTTGTTGGCAATAGCCTTTCTCCCGACACAAGTACTGACTCCTCCGCGAATACCTTTTTTGAAAAAGTTAAACATATCAATGTCAGTCAACAGCTCCAACTCAACCCCCGTAAATTTTAACATGGCATCCCAACTTAATCCGGGGGCTGTGTAATACTGCGCTGGATCTAAATTATATTGTTGCAAATAAAAATTTCGAAAGTTTTCGAAAACGTCTGCCAAAATAAAAACGTCACATTTGAGGTACACATCGGAATAGTCGCCCAACGTTTTACATTCAAAAGTTTGCCAGACCTTAACGGCGCGCGCGTAATCGGCCTCAGTGATATGGGCATCGTTTAACCGGTCATAAAACTGGGCGATTGTGGGTAAGGTAGGCTCGCTTAATTTCGCAAAAGAGTCTACGTACGAATAGGGAAATACACCTTTCTGCCTCATCAACTCAAATTTTACGCCATCTCCGAATTGCTTTTGAATTTCAACACACTGTTCATCCTTCAACGTACCGGCCAGCGATGCCAAAGAAGCACTTAAAAATCGGTAACTATCTAAAAAGCGAATTTGCATATAAACCTGTTTACGTTCCCCGTTCTCAAAAATTTCATCAACCCAAATACGTTTGCCAAATGAAATATATTTTTCTTTAGTTACCGGAATTACATCAATTTTCTCCTTATTTTGAGCCAACTTTTTAACGAAAAGGTGTGAATCGTAGTTTAAATTATGAAAAAATACGGGGATAAATTTTGGAAGTTTATAATTTAGATTGCAATTGGAATGAGCAGCTCCCCGATAGTGTCCCGTCAAATGGTCGTGATCACGAACTTTTACGTCCGAGTCTTTGAAAGGGCGATTGCAAATGTGACATGAAACAGCTCCGTTAAAATTTTGAATTTCCGCGAGAACCATATCCCTAAGGGGTACAACAGGCTTCGGGTAGTTGGAATACAACCTGAAGACGTCTTGATCTAGACGATCCACAAACACTTCGACAGCATCTGCACCCCGATAAATTTCGAATTTGGATAGAGTATCGTCAAACGAACATTTCAAATAATATGCAAAGGAATACGGTTTGTGTTCACACGTTGTAACCGTATAAGGTCTTTCGCAATCGGGGTGTAGGTTCCCTCCATCGACCGGTGTTAAAATCGTTTCGAAATCTGCATAAATGACAAACGGTACCTTCATCTGCTTCGCGCAGTTGTCAAACTTAAGAATATTGCGGGGCCTCACCTCCCCAAACGCAGGCGTGACCAATTCTGTCGTAGGCATTTTAGTATACACACGATTACAGTCAAAACGTTGATGCATCTCCAACTTTGCATCGCTATCAAAATAATTTAGACAACCATCGCAAAAATGTTTAGCATGATCATTACGCGTTATTTGGTGTGAAACTAACCTAGACAAATCCGCGATACAACAGTAGTGACTATTACCTTTGTCGTTGGTAATTAGCAACAAATTTACATGCCACCTCTTTTTCAAAGAGGTGTGGTACAGAGGTCCCACAACTTCATATTCCGTAACGTTGCCTCGAAAAAATTTTTCCAGTCCGTATACATTTACAGAAATCTGCGGATTATATTTTTCAAATTTTTGAATATCGCGCAATCTAACAGGGAATTCAATGTCCCTAAATTTCAAGAATCGACGACAATCCGGATACGAAGTCGTTCGATTAGGCTGTCCAAATGGTTTGCAAATGGCCGAGGTTACAGCCCACCCGAAACAACAGTCGTCTTTGTTTTGGATGTTCACGATCGCTTTCTTGTTCTTAATCTGCTTCGGCAGCGGGATATATGACGATGCTCGAAGCGGATTATACTTATTTACATTAATCTCTATATACAGCAACTGCTTCAGGATCCACCCTGTTAAAGAACACAACGCGATTAGTTTTGCTGCAAGAACTTTTCAAAGATAGCACGTACCTGACTCTCGTTCCTGAAATTCGGACACCTTCTCGTCCAATATCCCCGTAAAATTATCATATAATTCGTTCAAGTTTGTACCGCGAGTAGCCACCTCGTTAGCTGTATTAAAACTTTTTACGTCTTGCACATCTTGAATCTCCAAAATAAAATACCCGAAAAGTTCGAAATTGATTTTTACACTAGTTAATTTATGTAACTGTTCTTCTATAAGACCTATAATTTTGTCTTTGAGTTCGGTCATATATTCTACAACACTTATATGATAATTTTCCGTTGACACCCTATAGCTTATTACACGGGACTTGAAGGCGCTCTGTAGGGCCACCACTCCCTTCCCCAGGTAGGCGACACCACACCATCTTGTGTGACGACTGCTCCGGAGATGTCCGCTGAAACCATTCCGGGGCACGTTCTCGTCACACACGTTGCAGTATCGGGTCCTGGGTGGCTGTTCTGTTATTACAAAAAAACGTTAGCAACCATGAAACGCTACAATAGAGACACACTCACCAGCACTGGAAACTTGGATTCTTCTGCGTTTACTGCTAGAGGGTCCTTCACCAGTCACCACCGAAGATTCCATAGCGTCGCCTGCAGCAAACACAATACCATTCAGCTTGTCTGCGTTGCAACACCTATTACACTTACCACTCGTCGACGGGTGGCCCAGTTCTGGACGACAGCTTTCTCTTCGATGGCGGAACAAATTGTCGGCTCTGGTGAAGGATCGTTCGCACTCGGTGCACCTGAACATACTGGGTAATTAGCTTCACGCAAACTGTAATTATAATAACTACGCGATTAGCTACCCAGCTCGAGGGGGTGATATTCACAAAAGCGATAACACTGTCAATTACAGTATACAAAATAAAGTTACTCTTGAAACCTCGAGCGAAATACCCAGGTGCCACCACGCGGAGGATTCGCTTTTGACACCCTGGAGAGGATACGGGAAGGTTATTTGTTTTGTGTTACGGACGTATCACATGTTAAACTACAATCTACTATCTACAATTGTAAATTTTGCCAGAGCTGATGACGTGTGGCAAGAATCTCGTCCATTACCCTTGAGAGGTCGTTGGATACCTTTCGCCGCTCCATCTCCAGCGACCGCATCTCGTTCAGAGTGCTTCCGCTGTGACCTTTGGCGAGGTTGGGTCTTCTGGTTCTCATACGACCTTGAATGGCGTCCAGAGAATCTAGACACTGGTCCATTTCAGTGTCCAGGACGTCGATTCTTTTTTCGCCTGTGTTGACGTCATCATATCTGGCAAAAAAAGCGGTGCGTTTGGCCTCATACTGACGAATGGCGCATTGCGTCAGCGATATGCCTTCCTCTTCCTCTTCCTCATCGGCGGACGCAGTCGACACCTGAATATCGACCACCTCACTCCTAGAGGCCGCCGACGCGACAAGGGAAGCAGGTGTTGCAAGCCTGTCAGCTCCATCGTCCGCTACCAGGGAGGCCTGGCTGATAACGGATGTTGAAGCTGCCACTTCGGGAGAAGGTTGCGTTGCAGGTGGATTAACGCGTCCGGAACTACAGCTAGACGGTCGCCTTGAGCCCGAGACGACCTCGATACCTAGCTCCTTTACGATGGCTTCGAACTCTTGTGCTGCACGACCACCGCAAACCTCCGCGCTACTATCGTCAAATTTTGTACAAAACTCAGCATTCACAATATCTTGTTCCTCTTGTGATAAGTGTGGAGACTGTGATCTCATTCTTTTTGCAACCGATTTTTCAGTTTCCTCCACGCCTTGAAGAAGCTGTGGAGTACATACATTTATCACACTATCTGAATCACTTCGAACTTGCCCCTTTCCGGTCACAGCCTCGACATTCATCAACACTGGCTCTACGCGTTTTGCCAAATTTAATTTCGACGCACGTTTTCGCTTTGGCCCCTCGGTAAGGAGTTGCCTTAAAATTTTGCAAGAGCTGTCCTGCCTAGCAGGTGTACAGCTGGCCTCGACGTCCGAAATCGGAGAAAACAAAGAACGGCCCGGTACCACTACTACATTGTCCAAAATTTTTAACGAGGCTTGCGGCGTCCGGCTTGCGGGGTTGGGGGTTTCCTCGCTTCGCTGCGTGCAAACGCAGAGTTCGGCATTAGCCCGTTCCGGCGTCGATAGGCTAAGTCTATTAGCATTACGCTTCCACTCTGGCAATACAATACCTCCACACGAAACACACTTCACAGCACTGGAACCAACCATCGCGACAGCAGAGAAGAGAATGACCGCTCCTCATTTGAGAATTGCTTAAGTACACATTGGTTGACCATGGGTTGCAGGGCGGAGACGTCACCTTGAACATACGGACGGTAAGCATTCACAGTACGCGGATTTCCTACCCAACAAGTTTTCGAGGTTGTAGGCTACCTATTTAACCATCATCCTCGTACACATCGTCGAAGTGTAACCATGCAGTCTTTTCTCTTCACCGACCACATCATCGTCTTCGTCCCGAGCAGGGATGCTGCTGCTGCTCCGGGTACAATGATCGAGGTATGGGACGAACCACCTTTCTCCTAAAAACCCCGAAGGGACGACGAGGCCTACATTCTGCTACGCGATTTCTTTAGTAGCAGAAACTTGGAAGAGGTCGTCTTCCAGTACGACAGAGGTGAGCTGTCCCTAAATGGTGTTTGCATCGGCTTCCGGATTATCCCGGAGCTGGAAGAAATCATAGAGCGGGTGGAGGAGCTCTTCGACGCGGAGACGGTGGCTTGGGGCGAAGATGAGAATCGGCTCAGGGACTTTGACAACCTGGAGGAATAGTTAAGTTAAGTAGAAAATAGAAGTTATGTATGTGTAAATATTTGTGTGAAATAAAAATTATCTGTATGTAACTTGGCTTATTTTCTTGGTGGCACGGTATAACCCTATATGCTGCAGACGTAGGCGTCTGCGTAAATTTGCGTAACTTTGGCAGTTCTCATCGTATGCTGGGCTTCGTTCTGAGGCAATTCAAATTATTCAAAAAACAGAAACAGTCTTAAATGCCTTCATTTTACATTGGTGCGACCACAGCTGGAATAAGCTTTACAAATAGGGGTGTCCCGAACTGCAGGTCTTGTGGTACGTATAGAAAGAGTAAAAAAATAGGTTTCTGCTATTTTTATACTTTAAAATGATAACAAGTACCCACACATTAGAGCTCGAAAAAACAAGACATTACCACGTAAGTGTATATAAAACTTCAAGTAGAATAAAAACACATCTTAACAGCAGTAATCACAAGCATTTATCTGTTACTTAAGTATATGAAATTGACTTCAAATAAACAACAGAATTATTTATGTATAATACATTGATTATCAATAATTCATTCACAGAAACACTAATAGTTACATAACTAAATTATCTAAACATACAGTATAGCTAGTGCTTCCGTTATACCGTTATAAAATAAATAATAAAATGATATATAATTTTTAAATTGCAAGTCCCTTGTCACAAGCATTTATCTGCTACTTAAGAATATGAAATTGACTTAAAATACACAGAATTATGTACGTAACTTGAATAACAAACAATAATTCACTCACAGAAACATTAATAGTGATTAAAAGAGATTCTGTGCATTTTTCCTGGAGCTTCTTTTAATTGTTTTTGTAATTTCTGTACATAAAGGTTCTTTTTCATAAGTATTTTTCTAAGGAGAACTGGCCTACAGTAACAACCCAATTTAAAGATAAGGTAAGCGCTCGACAATGCAGGGATTAAAATTATAGGTGTAAAACGCGAAACAAGTCATTGGTTACTGAATCTAAAAATAGGCACTAAATTTCAGTAATCACAAGCTTCTTTTAAATGGTTTTGTAATTTCAGTACATAAAGGTTCTCTTTCATAAGTATTTTTCTAAGACGAACTGGCCTACAGTAACAACCCACATTTACAGATAAGGTAAGCGCTCGACAATGCAGTGATTAAAACGATAAACCCTTAAAACATAATAACATCCCATTACTTGTTAAATTAGTGATGTAAATTCCAATAATAAATAACTGTGCAGATATTTCCACATTTAAATTTGGGGTTAAACTTTTTGTGTAAAATATTTCTAAAATCTTTTAAACAAACGAAAATTAATGTAAAAACCAAATTATAGGTGTAAAACGCGAAACAAGTCATTGGTTAGTGAATCTAAAAATAGGCACTAAATTTGCAAATACAAACAACTTTAGTAGTTACTCACCGCTTTATTGTTGAAAACGATCTCTAGGTAGGAATAAACAACTACATTTTTACAATCATTTCAGTAAGGTTTTATACTAAAATTCAAGATCATGTCTGGCACAGTAATTGATATTTATCGACCATAAAGGTTAAATTCTTTGCCATGCAAAGATATCCGTTTCAACAACCACTCATTTGTAATGCAAAAACAAGCTTCACAGCCTTATAAGGGACTTCGTTAATCGCTTCGAATACAACATGAATTACAATTTTAAACGCTGTCAACCTTGCTTGGAATTTTTATACTACCATTGTTTCGAAAATGCAGCCTTATTCGGCACTGTATTTTTCCAACAAAGCTAATTTGGAATGCAGAATATAACAAAACAGACGTTGCATTCCGACTACCGCATTCCACATTTGAAACTTGTTCGGTCAATTATAATTGCATCCGCAAACCGTTCTGGTTTTTAATACTATACAAGTATAGTTTATCTCTGAATAAAACGCATTATTTGTAATGCTTACATAAATTACTAAATAAGCCAACACAAATTTAAATTACAGTATGTTTTACGACAAAATGATTTGTATTATCAAAACTCCTGTTTTTCTAAATATGCTTTTTGAGGAAATTCAACTCAAGGCACCCATTATTTGTTTATTCGTTACCTCTACCTGAACAGATACACAACTTTTATGTAAAGTGACTAGAGTTACAAAAATTTATTTTTCTACATTGTTACAATTTTAAAATAAACAGACTTAACTATTACGTACCGCGCTTTGTTTGCATTCTATATCACACTGTATAATGTCCAACGCAAATTTTAGCATTTCGTACATACACATCGCATTTTCCGATGTAGGCAACGCGTTCGCAATGTTTGTTTTGAAATCACCCGGTTCATTCCACATACTTTCAATTACTGTGCTATAATATTTTCCAAACTGTTGGCACTTTAAACATTCTATTTTATACTGTATGAGCGGCACCAGCTCCCAAAATTCTTCGAAGGACTTCATGTCTAGTTCAACTCGATTACGCCCTATTTCCTCTAGTTCAATCATTTTCTTGTTTAGAAATTTCTTACAAGATATTCTTCTATTAGGTTCAATATCTACCAGTTGTGGCTGAGCATCATCACTGATAAAGTAGTTATTTATCATACATTGATTGTCCAAAAACACGTTAAATATAGGTTCCTCCATGCGCATCCAATTATAATCCGTACCACAGAACAACACTGTCTGCACAAACGATCCATAGCAGCTTAAACCCACACTCACGAATTTGTTCCTCAATTTATTTAGAGGATAGGTTGTTGAATTTAATAACACTGGATATGGTTGCAAAAAGTTGGCCTTCAGCAGTGTAAGCTTTATATTTTCCATAGCTTCTTTTATGTTCTCGTCTCCCATTGCTAATGTATTTGCTAGTACAACGCCCGCTACACTATTGCACATCTTTATTTATACACATGCGTTGCTGTTGGTTCCGGCCTTGAGAGCTTAGCGGTGGGAGGAGTTTACTCGTGCTGTGCAATCCCAGCGAATGACCTTGAGGGCCTAAGGAGTAACGTTGGCCTTGAAGTTTACGCGCTTTGCAAACCCAGTCAATGACCTTGAAGTCCGACTCGTCAGGGGAAGGAGTGCGCCGCGTCAGGGGAGGCCGTAACCTTGACCTTGAAAAAGTGGTGGGGGGAGGTCTCAGAACCGGCAAATGCTACCTACTAATATGGAACTTCTATACTTTTACTGCAGAAATAAGCGACTATTATGAGATCTAACCTGTCAATCAGCCCTATTAATTTAAACCTAATAATCAGGTTAGTTGCCTTGTTGATTTAAATTTATTGACGAATGAAAGTCGAAAGTACGTGTAGATACATATGATGCATTGATACATATACTACAATCGTCCTATGTGTTACACCAATAAAATTAAAGGAATGAAACCTATAATTACTAAGTGGAACTATTATATTTATTTCTATAACAATTGTTCAATGTATTTTCCATTCTGCTTAATACAACAGCGAATTCTTCGTATAAGGTTTTTTTCTAACAATTGTGAGAACATTTTTTTAGTTTAGCGTTTTCTTCCATTTTCCCGCATTTCTGGCTCAGATTGTAGTATTTTCCCCTCATAACTTAATCCTAAATGAACAGTTTAGTGGTGTATCCAAAGATTTACTTGGTTGATTTCGAATATTAGCATCTCCCAGCCTACTCTATCATTAATTCAGGTCCAAATATGCGTGTTCTAACCTTCGATGCGTTTTTTGCAACGGATGAAGTGACGTATTCCGCTTATCGTATCTTAATTACTGCTCTGAAGAACCATTGTCTGCGAATTTGTAGTCAGGCAGGCCAGAACTTCTTCGAAGTCTTAGGCGTAGTGATGAGTCAAGATTTCATCATGCTGAAAGTTTTCCGCGCGGCCCATAAGCTGAAGAGAGTAAGAATCTAAGGATCGCGTGCGCCTTTTTATTTGGTTGTAGAATCTCTGTCCGGAGCAATGACATTCTGATCCCCGCTACCGTCTTAAGAGAGTCAAAGACTGAAAGATTGGGTTGTTTATTCCGCGCCCCCGACAGCCTCGGCTGTAGGGGCGTGTTGCTTCGTTTAATTAACTGTGTAATTTTCGCCGATTTTTGTGCCCTTTGAGGAAATTAAAATTAACTGTGTGATTTTCGTTGGTTTTTGTGCTTATTGAAGTTATGAGTGTTTTTGCTTCGTGGCAACAGTCAGCCATTCCGTGAAGATGAATGTCAGAGATAAAGGGATGCAAATAAGTTAATTGTGGTCGAAAAATCTTTACCGCGGGTAATTTAAGCAACCGTATGATGCGCACCTTGTTTGAGATGTATGTTTCGCTTTTAATGAACTTTCAAGCAATATCGACGTAGTAAATTTTGTTGTTGTTCAACTCACGATTACTGATGTCATTATTATAGTTGGACTTTGTTTTCTCAACTGATTTTATAGCTACTAACTCATTTATTGGATTTCATGTGTGTGCAATTATTTCTCCTGTTTTTAATTCAATATATTTGATTCAATTAAGTACTTTATTCTTTATTATTTCGTATTTCAACTATTGCATGCGTATTTGTATTGTGTTTTCTTTGTAAGGAATACAGGGGTGTTTTGGAAATGTAAGTTCTTTGAAGCCGCCGTTGGTCTAAATCGAGCACTGCAAACACCCCTTAAGCCCCGTTCATTTGTTTCCACTTTTGGAGTGAAAGGGTGTACCAACAAAAGTGGTGGCGCTTCAACATTTAACGCCTTTATCTCGTATACCGGATCGTATCCCTAATCTAAGGTAGTCGTAAAGAACCGCCTTTCTCGCTGAGCGTTTTAACCTGGGGCACCCTTTTGTTATAGCCCATCGCATCGTAACGGGATTAGGGTAGCGATTCTGCGTGATTTTCGTGATTGTGTGGTTTTTATGAAGTAACAAACTGACGGTTTTGTTTTAAAGAGTACTTTGCGTTGTAACAAATTGTTTCTCTTTGTCGTTAATACCGTTTTCGCCTGTAACACAATATAAAGCATTTGTGTAGTTATGGTTCTTGCAACATGGTACAGTACGATATACTTTTTCTTTGAGATAATCCCAAATAAAGAAATGTAACACATTTAAGTCTGGAGAACGCAGAGGCCACAGTATTGGGCCTCTATTTCCAATTCACTTGCTAGGAAAATGAACATTTAGAAACTCACACACTTATCTCGTATTACGTAACGATGCGCCATCGTGCTCAAATGTCATATTTTTTCCATTTAGTGCCAAATCTTAACAGTCAGAATATAGAGTACCCTCAAAGCAATATGATCCCAATAGAATGTTATTTATAATACTAATCTAAATATTGATGCTAAACCTTTTTTGACTGCCAGTTTGACCACCATTATTATCGAAGTTTGATTCATCCGTCCATACTATAAATTGGTTACCATTAAAACTTCTCAAAGCTTTGCAGAAACGTAGACGTACTTCTCTATTGTCTTCTAGTACTATTGCACCAGATATAACTTGTAAGACTTCATTCTACGTTTTTTCTAAATAATTGCGCTTACGCGGAATTCAAGTGCAACTGTATGAATTGAAGTTATAGGGTTTGCGTGACACTGCAAATATAAAATTGTCATCATTATTATCATTGCCATCGTGTTTTCTAGCTTCGTGATGGCGTAATCTCCTATTGACACATCCACTTTTAGTCAGCATCGTGTCTAATTAGTTTGTAGAGTTTCGTTGAGGACAGTGACAGCATATCACACATTTGTGAATTGTAATAGGTACATTTCAGATTTATTTTAACACATCAACTATCTCACACAAAGGGTCTTTGATTTTCTTCATTTGTCAATAGTTTTATACTAATTATTATAATATTAAGTATAAAACAATATGACCGACAGTAACTTTGATCTTATAGTAATCGCTTATTACTGCACTCAAAATATGTAGGTTTGATATTGCTGTAAATCTGATTCCAACTTTATATAGTTTTAGAATAAAAAATGTACGATTCTATTTAAAAATCAAAAGTTGATACCATTTCCGCTAAAGCCAGAAGTTGTAAAAATGTGTAGCAAGCAAACAAATATCCGACTTACGGGTGGAAGCAATATTTATCCCATGCTCTAGTTCTCTAAAATAAAAAATAAAGCACATACTAGCAGTTTTTAATTTTCGCAACTTTGTTTTTAGCCATGTTAATTCAAACATTTTACAATGGTTCTCCTAGATATTTGGTCAAACGCCTAGCTGTAAGTAATTTATGGTTTTTGTTACATTCCTGCGGAAATGCCTTCCAAAGGTTTTAACTTGTAACTTGCCCTTCAGGCCCAAATGTTACTTGCAATTTTTCATCTAAGCTAACTATTGTTACCCTTAGGTAAGTCGTTCGCTCTACTATTAAGTTTTGTCCTTACTTTAATAATTTTTTACTTCCTTTTACAATAAAGGAAGTATTGGCTTCACCCCAAAAATTCGAAATTGAGTTTCCAACAGATCTTCACGTTTTAGAGTCCCCTGATCCCAAAAAACATTTTTTTTTCATTGGTCTGTGTGTCTGTGTGTCTGTCTGTCTGTGTGTCTGTCTGCCTGTGAACAGAATATCTCAAAAACGAAAAGAGGTATGGCGTTGAAACTTCATATATAAGTTTTGTGTACTATGTAGATGAGACAGCAAGCTTTTGAAGAAAATCGCATAACCGGAAGTAGGTGTTTACTCGAGTGATTTGTCAGTTTTTTCGATTTTTTAAAAAACGGCTCTAACGATTTTTTTCAAACTTTACATTTTTATTACATTTTTAATGTGCATTGACGTGAGATAGGTGATTTTCCAGTTGAAAACTTCTAAAGTGGGTTTCTTTTGTTTTTTTTTCTATTTTTTTTATTAACTCCTATTTTAAATGGAACACCCGGTATATTATTACATTTTTGAATTCTGCTTAAGATTTTAGAGAAAATTTGTCTCTTCAACTAACGCTCTATTTTGTACCGTTTTTGTAGAATTTGTAATTTTTGAAAATTTTTGACAAATGGTTAAAAATTAAAAATGAAATTTTTGACTAATTATAAGAACACTGTAAAAGGAAGTTGTGTGAGTGTATCACACCAGATTTTTAGCCTTTTAATAATGTTACGTCTGATGATGACAATTTGTCGAAACTAGTCACGTACACACATTATGTCCTTTTCAACCGTTTGTAAGCAAATAAATTCGTGGGGAAGACTTCAAGTCCTTCATTTATTATTAAGATTAATTGTTGTTTTATTTTGCTCAACGTGTACAATTGTTTGTTAAGGTAGTACCTACGTATTCGGGATTGATTTGATCTTCACGCTTATGAGTTTGAGCGAAGACATTGGTTTTTTTGACAAAGCGTTGATTTTATATACTTCTAATACGCATCATTATCCAACGGCCTTTGTGATAAGCGTTGAATCTACGAATTACGTTTAATGACGTATATTTTTGGAAACGACTTTAACTATGGACATTTTCACGTTTGGGGTTCAACCCAACAAATCTTCTATTTCCTTATACCATCCGCATACTACCAAAAGTTGCAGAGGATAGGACAACAACACAATGTATTTTGTATTTATCTTAGTGTTTTATACTTTGTAGCTCTTTGTGTATTCGGCATTTCAGAATATATATCACAATTACCCTACGACCTAAGTATATAGATTAATATAGTATATAGTAGTAGTAAATAGGAGGGACTTTTAACGGGATATTGCTATTAAAACCAAATGTGTCGCAATTATTTTTTTATGTGTAATTGTAGCACCGCCCTGGAAATGTTTTAAACGCATTTGCAAATTCAGCATAAGTATAGAGATTTTTATTAAAGAAAATTTCTTCCGGGAGTAGAAGAGGTGCTACCCACACTATTTGCGATGGTACAATATTATTTTTATTGGCGATAATTATAGAATTGTTGTAGCATTAAATTTGTGTATTGAGAAAACCTGTTACAATTAGCTTGGTGCACTATACTGGTATGTATATGTTTTAAGAGTTCCTATTTAATGATGGGAAAATGATCTAAAGTATATGACAGAATGAAAAGCGTTTCCCCTGTTTATAAAAGTCCCGGACAATTCAATTTGTAAATAATTCCTCTGACAATATTATAACTTACGCTGATAGTGCACGTAACCTGTTATGCAATCTATCTGCAGTACTTGACGTCTGCTGCCGTTAATTGCAGTGACAATTCCTTTCAGCATTCTCGAGCAACTATTTCGTCGATTTCCCATTTATCGCAGTCTTATCTGCTTAGCTCGTCAAACTTCTGACGAACTTCAGCGTCTTAATATAGCGAAATTCAATCAGCAGCGAGTTCATTGTAGCTGATTAAACGCGAAGAGCTGAATGTCTCACTTTTCACGTTTTATGTGAGATCATCATTCAATATTACCTTCTCGCACCTTTCGCCGTTGCTAGGATCAGGCTCCTCCGTCAATTCGGCCCATTGTCTGACGCCTGGAAATTAATACTGCGAAGGTTTATGTTCACTTAAGCAGGCTTCGTTTCAATTAGCAACGTTCTGTGCCTTTGAGTACAAGCGATGCGTTGGAAAATATGAAATGCGCAGCTTTTTCACGGTTGCGATGGGAAAGCGGGAAATGCCCCTCGTTACGCTTTCGACAAATTTGGCGAAGAGCCCATTACTGAACGAATGTGAATGGTTAAATGATGAGAAAGAGGGTTGAGGGTCCTCACAGTAGTGATGGGCGAATCCGAATGAAAATAATCGAATTATTCGATTATTTTGACCTTCCGAGATATTTCGAATGTTACTAAAAATATCTCGAATGAAAAAATCTCTCGGATTACTCGGAACAAATATCTCGAATGAAAATATCTCTCGGATTATTCGGAACAAATATCTCGAATGAAAAAATCTCTCGGACCCAACTACTAATTTAGTAGGGAACTTCAGTTCAACCGATTCTCTCGTTTGAACTGCGATTATTCGCATTCGGATGCAAGTTTGTTGGAGTCCGAGTGGTCGGCTCTCGCCCTCTCACTATCGACTGTCGGTGTGCCGCTTGCCGACGGATTATCCGGGGCTTACAATTTACTTTACAATTCTCACTTTCACTTCTGTTTTACCATCGCCAAGGCCAAACTCAGGGCAAGGACCGACATGGGTCGAAATAATAATACTGAAACTGAACTGATTGTATTTATATTTATACTTCATTTCATAGAAACAAAAGTTATATAATAATACAATTTATTGTAGGTACTATACCGATTTTACAAATTATTTCAAAAGTTTACATTTTAAAATAGTTTAGTAAATAAATCGAAATTATAATAAATTTGACATTGACATTGGCCCGGAAAACTCGGCCTCGATTTTATTGTAAAGTGTAATTTAATATTTGTAATAAGAAAGCGAGTTCGCGCGAGCAAGGGAGATGGCAGACCCTCGTAGCTTACAACATTAAATTAAGTATGATTATGATTCTAAGATTTTGGCTGTGCTCGTTAAAATCAGCAGCAACCTTACGTCCGTTGAAAATTCTTTTTGTAAAAATTTCTTCCATGCTCGCCTAAAACTTTTACATTCGCTGGAATTCTGGAAAACTCCCAATTTTCTTAACTTGTAGAACAATCTACTATTAATTCACCAGCGATTTAAGAAGAAAATTAACTCGCTAGCATATAATAGTTATTTAACCAACAAGTGTGTTAATGAATGCGATTAATAATCGAAACCGTTTAAAGCACGAACGAGCGATAGCGAGGGAGTGCCTTTAATAGTTGAGATTATTAATCGCCCATTAACAAACGAGTTGATTAAAAAAATTTTTCGTTGACCACAAAATCTTTTTTTGTGGTGAAAAAATTTGTAAAATTGCAGTATTACTAATTTTGTTGTGAATATTAATATAAAATAATTATATCAAGTACTCTAATTTGATTAATACAACTAACCTCCATGCAAAATATCATCAAAACGTCAAAATCACAAAAACAGTTAATTAATGAAAAAGAGTGTATTAATCAAAAACAGTGTATTAATGGCTCTATTAATCCATTCTTTTTAAAAAAAACAGTTAATTAATGAAAAAGAGTGTATTAATCAAAAACAGTGTATTAATGGCATCTATTAATCCATCCTTTTTTGGGAAAAATTATTCATTAATATTGAAATTAACCAGCGGTCAATGAAAAACATTATAAACAGTTACTTATGGTTGCTATTATAGAGATAATAATAATGCCAGTTTAAAATGACAAACAAATAATAATTAATCGTTATTTAATAATAATCGTAACGGCGTAACTGGAGATTTGAGTAGGTATATTTTTATGACGCTCAACGGCTTGCTTAAAGCTTAAAACTGAAAAGAAACAGAAAACAGAACAGATTACAGGCACCTGAAAATGATTTCGGTGAAGCAACAAACAAATAATTCTCGTATTTTAAATGCCCGATGCCTGCATTCGGCTACGCACAGCGCACATGCAGCACGCGCCCCGCCTACTGCATTACTGCCAGAAAATAGTAACTAATCCTACTAATATAGTAGTCTCAACGGAATCCGAGAGATTCATTCGCCTCCCGAAACCGAACGATTCGTTCGTATCCGATTGTTTCGAATGATTCATTCGATTATTAAAATATCTCGCATTCGGATATCTCGATTATTAAATTCATTCGATTATGCCCATCACTAGTCCTCAGTCTCTACAACAAACCATGCGATAGTTTCCGCTGTGCGAAGCTGCTGATTTAGGGGTTCGGAAGGTTTTGATTTACGAGCGGCATTTCTCGGCGTTTTGTAAACAGCTTAAGCAGCACCTGCAAGCCTTCGGTTTTCTACCGCTTGCGATGTTAAAAAGTGATGCGGTTAATTAGGAACGTAGTTAGACTACAAATTCAATATCAGTTAATTTGCAATCAGTTGCTGTGGCTTGGCTGCTTTTATATCATACATACTCGCGGTCTTAATAGGAAAACGTTTATGGAATACCAATGTAGAAGTAGCTTTGTGGGAAAATACGAGCTTATATTATCTCGTACTTGCTAGACGTTACAAGTGGAATGTAATAAACGCATGTTTATTTCTATGTTTCTGCCCCGAATTCTTAATAATTCGACTATTTTAATTCCCTCGTCTGAAAGACGAAGGAAGTATTGTAATCACGTAAAAATCACCTTCCGAGATTTTTTCAGATCTTCACGTTTCAAGGTCCCTAGATGAAAAAGAGGTTTTTTCAAATCCGTCAGTCTGTGTGTTTGTTTGTCTGTCTGTCTGTCTGTCTGGCCGTCTGTCTATCTGTCTGTCTGTCTGTTGGCAGTATAGCTCAAAAACTATTTGTCGGAGGAAGACGATATTTTGGATACATATTATATAGCTACCTCGCATAAAACCAGTACAATTTCATACAAATATATACAGGTGAGCACCTTAAAAAAATTAAATTTTGTTTATTTTTGTGTTAATTTTGAAATAAAAGGGAGTACTAACTTTCACATAGGTCAGGCTTTACATTTGCCAAAAATAAGACTCAACCGATAAAGGATGTCACAAATGAGTAAATATGTTTTAACCATTACACCGTGCTCTTCAAGAAGAGACGCGGTAGCGCAGATGGAATTTCGCAGTACTTATATCCTCTGCGGAGGTTCGGTTAGGATCGAGCATTCTGCAGAGCTGCAGATGCGGCGATTTCAAACCCCAGCGGGATACATTTTTTTTATTTGAAAATGTATTTAATTTATTAGAAACGTGAAGATGTTTGTACCCCTACCTTAATTTGATTTTTAAAATTATTGAGTGCCACAATGTTGACGAGGGAAGTTCTGGGTAAAGCCTTTTACAGATTTTTATATATCGTAGTAGTACATTAACGGCCACTTAATAAAAAATGGGAGGAAAAAGCAGAAACGAATAATACAGATAGCATGAGAAGAGGAAGAAAAATCGGTAAAAATCGGATACACTGAAGTCATTATAGAAGGAATAGAGTGAATATGGAACTGAAGCAAAAATAAATTAGCAAAGATTTTAAAACAACACCAGAAGGGGAAAGTAAGGATGGAAAATCGGAAATGATTAAACTAAAAAAAGTATACGAAGTATTACAGGCTAAATCGAGATTTATATATATATATATGTATAAGTTTCATAGCGTCTGACGTCGCCTTCCGATACCCAAGTTTCTCCTCCATTCTTCTATGTTGTTGGTTTGAAATATTTAAAAAACTGCTTTTTTGAAGCCTAAAATGAGGAACAGTCGTTTGGTTTGATAAGAGCTATGTGCGACGTCCACACTCGTTCATCCATGAACCTACCTTGTTAGTAATCTCTTGTATGCCGCTAGGCACTCCTTAGACAGATACAATATTTAAAAAACATACAATACGACGTCGCATGCAAACAGCATAAACGAAAAGCAAAAATTAAGTTAATCTAATTGTATTGCACTTAAATATGAGTATATATAGTGAACCTAAACTGAACAGTAAGAAACAAAGGTAATCCTATACCGTATATGGGGGCGAGCCCATACGATGTTACAAGATAACAGTTAATGACTCCCAAACATTTGAATATTCGAACAGGACTAAAATTAAAAACAGGCTACATAATCATATAATATCCTTGCGGATGCCACTAGCAGTTTATTTAGATGCAACACGGCAAACCATAGCATCAAAATTAACGAACTACATCCCATCTTAGTTAGAATGTCAGCGGCGCCGTTACTGGGTTATGGTGCCAGTCTGTGGCACACCAAAAGAACCTCTGTTGCCTAGCGTGCTGGTTAAGTCGAGAGCTGATAAGACGGTGTAACGATTACACCTTCAGAAATGGATTCAATAAGGTTAAAGTGATTCCTCTGAAGAGCTGCGGGTTTTAGATATTCACAATATGAGAAATGAGGGAGCTAGGCACTACGGAGATGACTTGGCCACTGTCCCCTTTCAACTGGGCATGATCGAGCCTGGGGATTGTAATATGCACAATATGTTTTAAGAACGAAAATTTCCAACAAAAAAGGCTCCCGACCACAATCCATGCTTAACACCCTAATAAGGTTACCATTCATATACCAAAAACAAGATCACTTGGCCTAACAAGCGGCAACTAATGTTCACCTCGATATGCTTCAAGTAACTGTCGAAAAGTAATTAACATTAACATTATTACTATGAAAACTGAATCTGGGATTCCGGCACAAAGAATTTCAGCGGGTCCTCAACAGCTCGAAAGCTGCTGAGGGTTGTACACAGCAATACGTTGCAGGAGCCCCGGTAAAATAATGCATACCACGCGTCTCTCACCATGTCTCTCCTCCACATGTGCGCTGCATGTATTGCCCAAGATTGCACTATATTTTGAAGAAAAACAGAAGCTCAAAAACGCGCGTAAGTCCAAAGGCAAGCTAGGATTTGTCGCGGAAAAATCCCAAAACGTGATACATGGCTCCCTCTGTTGCCTAGCTGCCAAAACAACTAAGTACTACTTGCGCAGAAGAAGAACGGTAATATAGGGCTCGCATTTGCAGAACCCTGCCACATTATTATAGTGAAGGAGAAGATTTAGCTAGTAATTCGGTAAATGGGTTACGTTTCCAAAGAGCGATAAAACTTAAAAATGTAACATTAAAATTAAATTACAATCTTGTTTATATACTAAGTTACAACAAATGCCGTTGCCTAGCAGCGTCAGCAAGTTTTTCGTTTTCTACATATGATTGGTCTAAATGAATCTAACCCCATTCCTCAATTCTTCCCTTAATCTGTCATTAAAATGTACGAATTTCTTAATTTATTATTCGATTTTTGACACACATCTTATAAGTAAAATCTCTTCACAAATTTAGAATATGATGTTATATTACCATCAAACAGTACTAACATAAAAAGCACCTTATTACCTATAACTCTAATTACACATGAATTTAAGCTAATATAGATATCAAATAAGCCTAAATGAGTTTGACGTCATTCTGATCTATTATATAACATTGCATGTCTAGTCTCGTTTAATACATTATTTTAATAAAATTGTGATTTACAGGTTTTCGGCTGTCTTCAACGGATGCAACCCAATTAAAATATCAACCGAGAGCTACTACAAGAATTATGCTTGCCGGATGTTTAGCTACAATTCTGTGCAGTTTAAGCCCCAGCAGATTTACAACAGTCGTGTCGTGGATGAACGTGAATGAAATTCTAACTATCGGAAACATAAAATTAAATTTCTATAGAAAGCTATTTATAGTCTTGTAACGTTTTGCACCTGTTTTAAATGCGAATTAGTCATAATAAAATATTATGGGCGTTTCAAATTTCGCATTTTACGTTACTTGCGCTCCAGGGTGCCCACGGTCCGAGATTCGTCGCGGTGCGCGAACGACACGACAGATCGTCTTACGTGCATTTCCCCTATCGCCTTGATGCCCGAAAGGGAGAGCAACCACGTATAAAACCCAATTGTTCCGCCGAACTCGAAGAGAATTAATCCGAGAATTATTCCGAAAAACCATACCGATTCCCCGCCCTGGCCCGCGGCCCCCGATTGTCGAGAGCCCCGCCCTCGGCCCAGTTGGTTCACCAGAATTCTTCTATAAAATTTTGATTCAGATCCCCGAACGATATATCCGACCCGCTCCATTAAGTTATTATCCGTCCTGTGGATAAATTTTCTTTAGATAAATAGTCACTTCCCATCATTTGATAATTTAAAACGACGCGTACCTGGAGAACAGGGCGCGCCAAGACTAGTCAGTTCATATTCACGAAACCTTCATAATTTCTTAATCTAAAACGACGCATACCTGGAGATCAGCGCGCGACAAGACTAGCCAGTTCATATTCACGAAGCCTCCACAATTTCGTAATTTAAAATAACGTATACCTGGAGATATGGGCACGTTACCCCAGCCAATTTAAAGTTCCGAAAACCTCGTAGTCTCTTAGCTGTTGCTAAGCCGGTGCCTAAAAATCAGCGCCGCCGGGAACAGCGTTTAATTGGCCGAAACGTAGCCCGAACTTTCCGGAATAATATGCGCTTTCGCCAATTCAAAAGTTAACCTACCTTGAGCGTTGTGTTTACACGACCTTGGCACGCGCGCTCCATCCACTATCAACCAGAGATATCCTTTCATCGCCCACTGTTATCACCAAGTCAAATTCCACAGTCGCGCACGTGGGAAACATGAGAAAGTAAATCAAGTTGGTATTTGAACATTTATTTGCTTTCATTAAATAAAGTAACTGATAACATGGTGCTTTCATTACACTTTTGCTGACGTTTATTTAAATTCACAGTACTGCCAACGTCAGCCGAAATACGCTAGGGATGCCAGTGACCATCAACCAGTAACCGTCAACCAGTTTTGAGCCAAGCGCGCTGCTGCCAGTTGGGTGGTCTAACCGCACTGTGAATATAATTAAATATCAATTTTGTACATATAATTCTAAATAATTTACATACTGAGTTATTTGTATCCTTAATATTTCACCTGTAAATAGTGGTGAATAAATGTAATTTCCGTTATTTGGTATTCTTTGAATCAGTTAAAGTGAACTTAAATCTAACCTGGATCCAATAAGAGCTACCCACTTATTTGGGCAAAATTAATGCTATTATTGAATAAATATACCGGAAAACATTATAGTCTATAACCAGTAACAATCGATGTAATTCAATTACATTAAACTTAATTAGGTGCTATTGTGTCCGCTTTCACTTCACATAACGTGTTTCGTAAATTTTTGTATAGCACTATAACCGCACTTGTTCATAAGCCTTAGTTCGAAAGAAATGTCTTTAGATCCTCAACGAATCTTAAAAGTTCTTATGGTGTATAAAACCCACTGTAGTTAGGTTGCTTATAATGCAAAATGTTATCGACAAAACCACTCAAATTGATTTGCAAACGATGCGAGAATAATTCGGAACATAGAATCGGAAAATATTAAAACACAAATGTTTGCTTTATTATTATAGTCATTCAGCTTTACCTGTTCCAACTATATGTGCTGCATAATTATTAATTAATAAAAGTAATTTTATGTTATAATTTGTGCTGATTTCAGAGATTCCTCGTAATAATATCATTTAATTTGATAAATAATAGATATTAACATATCTAGGTATGTTATGAGTATCATTACTGCCGCAGATGTTATTTTGAAATCCGTGCTCGTAGAGTGATGATTTAAGACATCGAAGGCTGTTATGAATCATAATGGGGTCCCGGGTGGTGAGCTTGAACAAGCGTCCACGTTCGATCAGCAGAGTTAAGCAACGCTCTCTCTGGTCAGAACTTGGATGGGAGTTTCACGGCTGCTTCTCCCGGCACCTCGTGGTACGGCTGCCACGGAAAAAAGTTGGTCCCGGTTGTCATAATAACATCATGACAGTCGTTAGTGGGGTTGGAAGTCCCCATAAACTGTACAGTGACGCCTATAATTGACCTGTTGGCGGAGTGCGGAATAAAATAAAATATATTAAAATAAAATAAAATAACATCCATGGTTTGTTCAATAGTTTATCATTTGCAGTATGTTAATGGTTGCCATGTACGGTAATGGAATATTACCGTACAGATACAGTTATGACTTAGTTACCAGCCTACTTTTGTAAACGTAAACAAAGGCTTAATAGTTGGCATGTTCAGGGTTAGCAGGTTAGGTTTTGCGTCATTCTGTGTCAAAACTGACGGAAAACCTGACCTGATAACTTCGAATTTGACATAGACTTACAGTGCCACCAACATATTAGTCATACGTTTGAATTTCCACAGCCACCCCTTATGGACTTTTTTTAATGAACATGTGGTACTTTAGTATAGTAAATTATCTAAAACATGTCACGCCTTATCTAGTTGCCATGAATAAGCTTGTTTTGTCAAAAATTATTAACTGTCAGTTTGACAAAGCATTTAAGCACGAACACTACTTTCTGTGTCTCGATTTTAAAACACAAAAAGTGGTTACAGCAGCTTTTCCAGAGCAACGATCCTTATATGAATGAAATGTAATACTTTCTATGCCTCCAAATGAATGTTAGAAAAAGCCGACGTTCTATTAGCAAGTAGGAAAAAGTATTAGCATTGAAATCCATTATTACATTCCTTGATTCCTTTTATTTCATTTCATGACAAACAATTTCCTAGAAAATTTTAAAATCCCGCATGCAATTATACAGTCTTTAAAAGGTCTGAGGCTAAAATAAGATGGTTTAAATTTACCTGCATCCAAAAGTGTTTCGTTAAGTCGGGGACGACTCTTGGGGTTACTCGGACAAATAACAACGAAGGAAAGAAGAAAGCTCAAAATAAATTCGTCTCAACGTCAGATTACGTGAAGGTAGAGATAATCGTTTGATATTCGAAATTTAGGGCGACCAACACGTGGTTTACTTCCAAATATTGTCAAATCCCTGATTTAATTAGACTTGTTCAGTTATTAACCAAAGTAATAAAATCAAATCCTGATAAATACACTCAGAAAGCTCCACTAAAAGAAACCCGGAAAAAGCTTTACTCAGTAGTTCAATACACAAAAATAAAAAAATGTTGATATTAGGAAGCCCTATATAGGAATGCTGACAGGCCACACAACAATGTGAAAAGTTGCCTGATGTACAACATTAATGATTAAAAGTCATATAGAATATTTTAGGATTCGTAACAACCTGTATCAGAAAAAATAAGCTAATCTACTAAAATTAAAAGTCAAGATTTCCTTGTTCCGTCTAATACTGTTCTCAAAATATACTTCTCCATTTTCACTAAAAACTCCTGAGTTGTACTTTCGTCCATTAAGCCTCCATTAGCCGCTATCAATTTTTCAGTTTACCTTATATATTACGATGATAGAGCTGTGTTGCCCTTATTCTTTTTCTTTTCCTTATATAGGCCAGCAGCCTGTTTCTAACTTACTATTCGATTTATCGCTCTAATCATGCACGTTTTTGAGACTCTTGTTCGAACTATTCATACAAACACTAATTAGTACAAGGTTATTCTTGCAGTACTGCAAAACATTTTAATCTAAACTGAAATTTATTTCAGGGTTTGAAAGTATCCAACTTGGCGTAGCTTGGTCTAAATGCACAACTTGTTATTTAACTTAAATAAAGGTCGACAGCAAAACCAACCCACAAAGAAAATTTAAAAACTTCAAAAACCCTACCTTGCTTGTTCTCCCGTTAACACACAGTTCGTCGCTGCCCACTGATGAATTGGTCTCACCAACTGCAATATGGCATACAAAAACCTCTTGTTCGCTTACTCGGAATTGTAATCCATCGCTGGCCAACTGGCCAATTAGCAGTTTTATTACTATTTGTTTACTTTTTGCAGGTAACCAAATAATAATTGTGTCACCTCATAGATTGCCTTACCTTGTTGCAGTTATTGGATTTTAACCTTGCTGCTTGCAATTGACAGCTTCCAAAGAAACGAAAGACAGGTAAGCATCGAAACCATTTAATTACTTTCACAACTTCGCTCCTAATACAACTTTTTCTAATAAAAATAGATGGTAATTCTTCAAAACAACCCAATCAATTATTTTGTGCACAAATCAACATGCTATTTTCCACTAGCAAAATATGGAAAGATTCTGGAGTCTGGGGTCTGGTGTCTGAAGAGACTTCAACTTTGCAAATGCTTATACAGTAATTGCAATTTGTCTGAAACAAATGCTATGGCATTAATGTGTTGGCTGCTTAATTGCCCCTACCACTATAATTGACCTTAATTATACAACAAAAAATTTATTTCCTAAATCAACTTAACAAACTTAACTAAGATGAAATTAAAATTTAGACCACTAGAACTTCTCAAAGATTGTTTTAACAAGTCGCATGACCTGATTCCGTTAATTTATTCATTAATCAATTATTAGCTCTTATTTTAATATTTAAGTAGCAAGAGTGCAAGATTCACTTTATTTTACTCCTAATACATACATTTCAAGCAATTCTGAAATAAATTATAGAAATTACATGATTATTTCATACGGCAAAAATTTGAATATTACTATATACATCATTTAGCCACCTCATGGGCCTAAATAAATATTAAAAGCGTTTTTTACCCTTAAATTTGTATCTAATAGCATAATTTTTCTAATATTATATAATTTTTAATTGTATTATACGTTTTACGGGTGTTTGCCACGTTCAGCCGAAATAACTCACAAAGAAAAATACCAAAACCCTGAGTCAACCCAAAGAATATTGTAACGGCCTGGCGATCAGGCAGCTGCAGACTGATGAGTCATCGCCGCCGAGACGGTCTTGGATCCAGCTGCGGACAGATGAGTCATGTTCCAGACGCCTCGATCCAGAACGACCTTTGAGCCAGGTGCAACGGGTGACTCACGCTTTCGAGAAACGCGCTCGAGGTCAAGACATGCGAATGCCGGAATGTACGAGCGATATCTGGAATGTTCTAGACGGAAATTATTCGGATATATAAATACGCGCCGCAGGAATAAGAAGTCAGTTCTCATTCAGCTCGAAAGGCGTAAGCTGCTACATAAATAGACGCGTATAAAATAAATAGCCACCTAAATAATTGATGTTTAATCCAGTGTAAATAAATCGAATGTATAAGCATATAAATCATTACTGTTAAGCCGTATTTAAATAATTATTAATTAGTGTATCGTTGTTAGAAATAGTGCCTGTAGTTTATAAGTAATTTGTGTTCTGCCTTCATAATTCTTGTAATCGTAATTAATCATTGTAAATAAATGTTTAATACAAGAAGCGTCGTATAATTTTTAAATAGCCCGAGCGTAAAAACGTAACAATATGATTGCTGCCTGAAAAACTACAACCATCTTAAATTTCATCCCAATCGGCCTCAATTCAACGGCAGTATGAACAAACGTAATGATTTCGTCAAACGTAACATTCTAAACTAATAATGACATATCTACAGATATTCGTAGGATCTAATAAATAACAAATAACATCTTATAAATCTAACTAATTAAGTATACCGGGTGACAATGAGACTAGGGCCATGCTTATATATTTTTTATTTATGAATGCATTTGGATAAAATTTTATACCAAGGTATTAGACATTATTTCTGATTGACCGATAGATATAATCAAAATGGCTAACTTTCGGTTTCACCGGAAATGATACTAATTTTGATTTTTGAAATGAAACACCCTGTGTATTTTATGTTTTTCTGAATCTAACAGTCAAATTACATATAATAGTTTTGTCAAATTTAAATTTTTTTAAACAAAAAAATTATGTTTTTAATTTTTATTTTTTACTATAAAAGGCCTTGACTTGGAAAAATATATTCCAGTTGACTCTAGCAACTCTTAATAATAGCTATTTTATCAATTAAGTCAATAACAAACCTTTAATAAAAGAATATAATTTGCTAAACTGGTTTTTTAAGAAAAAATCACTTTTTTTAAATGGCACCTACTAAGGACCATCTTGCCATTAGATAGAAAATGTAATTACCAATCTAACGATATGCATCATGCACTACTATATCTTCATCTGAAACTGAAATTTAATCAATCAATTATTTTTTACATCCATTTAAAAAACCAAAGTTAGTGTCACTTCCGGTGAAACCGGAAGTGACACTAACATTGGTTTGGTTATTTAAATAGATCACTCTATATGTTTTATGTTTTTCGGAATCTACGACTCAAGTTACATACAAAAGTGTTGCCAAATTTGCTTAGGTATTATTAGTTATTACATAAAAGTATTTTAAAAAAGTAACTAATTAATTAATTTTCAGTTTCAGATAAAGATAAAGTAGTGCATGATGCATATCGTTAGATTGGTAATTACATTTTCTATGTAATGGCAAGATGGCCTTTAGTAGGTGCCATTTAAAAAAAGTGACTTTTTCTTAAAAAACGAGTTTAGCAAATTATGTTCTTTTATTAAAAGTTTGTTATTGACCTTATTGATAAAATAGCTATTATTAAGAGTTGCTAGAGTCAATTGGAATATATTTTTTCAAGTCAAGGCCTTCTATGGTAAAAAATAACAATTAAAATATAATTTTTTTGCTTTAAAAATTGAAATTTGGCAAAACCGTTATATGTAATTTGACTCTTAGATTAAGAAAAACATAAAATATACAGGGTGTTCCATTTAAAAAATCAAAGTTAGTATGATTTCTGGTGAAACTATATCTATCGGACAATCAGAAATAATGTCTAGTATTTTGGTATAAAATTTTATCCAAATCGATTCATAAATAAAGAAGATATAAGCATTGCCCTACTCTCATTGTCACCCGGTATACAATGCTAGCAGTTATAACTTTCACAAATACAAGTATAATTTCAAACTCTGAAATAGAGCTCTCGGATAGCTTATCCAAGATCGGAACGTTTGAAAATGTTACAGTGTCTACCACTGTTATTAATTATAAAACCCATTTACACTTCAAAATAGTGCTTATTTTGTCGATTTCATATAGTACTTTATTTCATTTTCATAAATTCTTCGTTAAACTCAAATTTCTATTGCTTAAATTGCTGTGTAACCATAGCGATATACTTATTTCGATAATTTTCCGATTAGCATTTGTTTAAATTTCTACTCGGACTAGTTAATATTACGACTGTCGAAAATACTACACTGGATTATAAAGCAAACCATTTAGACGTCGCCTCTTGAAACTTCAACATTAATTATTTAAGTTCCTGTCACGGTTTCCATTCATTACGAATCATTTTTTACGCGAGTTTTTAAGCTGGAAATTGCGAAGCACGGCTGCTTTCATCCTGGCCCTTCAGACGCGCTAGTCGTAAATAATTCAAAAACAGTTTTTATTTAGGAAGAAATATTTTGCCTTGCGTTTCGTGGCGGATTCGCGTGCGGGACTTGACGTGAAAGAAAAGAAGCGCATTCAAAATGGAATTAGATATATCGGTTTTATTGATACATAAATTACATTTCGCTCTACATTCTTGCTGGGATGATTGCATCCGCATCAATGGATATGGGTGGGGATAAAAGCTTCCATTTTAGGACCAGTTCGTGGCAACCCCGGGGCGGCTTGGGACGTGAATAACGTAATCATGTCGGTAACTGCCTGAACATTCGATTAGAGTTTTCAGATTCGGGGATGTTGGTTTGGCAACAACAGGGAAGCTTCTTAAATAAAAAATAGCAAAAATAGAATCTGTTTAGTCATACAACCCGCTGTTCAGTGCCGTTGGATTTTATTTTCACCTATTTCTCAAATTGTTGATTTTGGCTTGTGTAAATCACTTGATAATGCGTTATTTTCGATACTGCTTATGTAATAAATAATCGGAATCAGACAATGCATTACTTCGCATTTCATAACGTCCTTTATGGTCTCTAGAAGACGGTTTGGTGATTTATCAGAAGCCCTACTATAGCCCCATCTGCCCCGATTTTGGGGCTCAACAAAGCGAAGCGGAGAACTTCGGAACTATATATATGTAATTAATGCTTTACCATTCGAAAGCTCCCTGCTGTGGATCAGATTTTAGTGTTAAGTCGAGATAACGTACATAATTAATTGTAAAAGCAAGTATCAGACCCTTACAATTTAGGTTTGTAGGTGGCTACCACACTTTTGTTGATTGAATTGGATGGTATGAAGTGATGTCTACAGTTATATTTCGCGTATTAAAACAAAAACTGTATAAAATGTTCATTAGTATTAGCATCTAAAGTACATTTTTATGTACTGTATAGAATGCAATAGGTACCTCAAAATCTCTCAGAAGCTCTGAATCAGAGTATTCAAAGCGATAAACTTTTCTAAAGCTTATGACAAGATTCACCGCACTATTATTTAAGTTTATCTGCTAATTTACCTAAAATTTTGGCTTTACATCTACAGAATCAGTTTAGTATGTAGTCTTCCTGTTGTTAAAAGAATACAAAGTCCGAATCACCCTATGGCTGCTTCGTTGAAATTAATGGTTAGCATAGCAACAATTTTAAAGAAATTGTGAACAGATCATGTTTTGTACGATAAACTTAGAATGTTATGTTAGTTTAACTCTGCTGTAGAACAACTTCATGTGACTGTGTGTTCTATACCAAGTTAGGTAAACTGACATTTGTATTTACGCAGATTGCTGATTGTACTCTTTTCTTTATGAAACCGTTAACGCTGAATCTCTATTTAATTCAAGTTCAAATATTTATGAACTTATGCAATATAAAATATTGGGTGCTTAGCAACGCGCCTTAAGGTTTCCAAGAGAAATTCCTGGGGTTCCTAAATTGCGCACGTCAGCGAAAATTATTCGATGCGGGTCTGGAGTGTTGAACTATTTTAAACTAAATTCATACTTCAGTCGTTTTCCGTTTGAATTCTGCATTTATGTAAGCTTTACCTCCGATTTCGTATTCCAATATAACAAGAATAGTAAATGAATTAACCTAATTATATACAGTCACGTGCGTCACTCGATGATTATAGCGAAGATTGTGTGTTAGAAAAAACTGATGATATTATTAATTATTTGCGTGAAAGAGTTAGGTCTGAGAAGACCTTTTCGACGACAGTAGTCGCGAATCTGTTTAATCTATATTTTTTGCTTGAGTACTGGTTGATGTGTTTCACTCGGAGCATTTATTACTTCGCTTGCTTGGTACCTTATATTTCTCAAGCCAGATCTTTTTACTTACAAGGCCCCATATGCTATGCGTACGTTTAAAATACTATAATAATTAATAGCTCACTATTTCTTCCCTGGGTTCGTGTTTCGTCACGAAATGAGCTTTATGTATGTTTGCCTGTGCCTGTGTGATTTATTGTTGTCCTTACTAATAACCGAATTCTTGATGTTTGATACTGGTCTGTCTTTTCTTTAGTTTGTGTTCGTTATCGGTTTCAGCCTGCTTGAATCGTAACTCAATTACTTCGAGTGGTTTGGTGGATCGAAGTACGTTAAGTTACTGAACCTAGCGCCTTTATCGGTTAACTCATTGTTGTTCATACTTGTAGGTGAATTTATTATGTACCTCTTGATATCCTCGACCCCCTACCGGTATTCCGTTTTTGCTAATTTGATCTACGCCATTAAAAAATAGCTTCTAGTTAGAACTATACCTAGTTATGCAAATAGTGCTTAACTAGAATAGGCAACAATGCATAACTTATAGTAAAGAAGCTTGCAGATTTTGGAGTGTTTTCTGTGTTATTTAATAAAGATTGACCCATTATTAATTTATTAACTAAATTATTATTACTGCTTTAAACAATGCCACTACGTCGACTTTACTACCAGTTATTATTGTTGACTTATCGCATACTTATTAAAAATTATATGATTTAAAAATAACATTTTGCTACTTAATAGTTTTAAAATATAGTTAACCCGCTTAGTAGTAATAATACAAACTACATTTTGCTATAAAAGGGCTATAAAAATGTCGTAGAAACTAGTTTCTTTAAGTGATCCACTTCGAATGGACGGCGGTGTATTTGTATCGTTTAAGTTGTACAATAGGTGTGGTTATTTTCGACGCATCACGTCATCCAAGGTTTGGAAGAGAAAATTAGGGAACAAGGTTAGTCTATCATGGAACTTGACCCAGCGATCAGATAAATTTCATATAGAAAATGTTTGCAGTTTAAAGCAAAAAGCAATCGCTACAGCTTTGTAAGAATGGCACGTTTGATATATGCGTAATGTACGTGCCAGTAGCCGCAAGCTATTTCGCACGTATATTGTTCTAAGAACTGAAATCATCTTCTCTGTGATTTTTCTCATGCTTTTATATGATTTAACATCTATATATTTGTGTATATAAATTGCCTTTCCTGCATGTTGTTTGAAATCAGTTTCAGCCCTAGAACACTATAGGTTTGGATCAGCTTATTGTTTGTAGGAAATATTGGCTGTGATATTTGGGAGTGTTATGTTCATTGAGCTGACAAGGTAATCGAACAGGGAAATTAAGTATTCAAATAGTAAGGCGTGCAAGACATCAGTTTTCGTTATGGCTTGTAATGGTGGGTTCGAACCACGACAGAATATACGTACTGTTGCAACAGGAGCTGCTTGAATGTAACAAATACATATAACTGGTAGGAGAATACCCCAGTTCACCCCGCAGTTATAGTAAAATATTAAAACCAGTAAATAACAATCCCAGGACCAAAAATGACTTTTGTTTAGAATACGAAACTTAAGAGAATAGTAGTCGGAGAAATCAAATAAGGATGTACAATTGCTAAGAGGAATGGAAAATATAAATTCAAAGAGAGTCACGCGGTAATGTGAACCGACAAGACTAAACCTTTTTGAAAGCTGTACAAAAAAAGTAATCGTTTTATAACGAATTAAGTCGAAGTTACCACAATTCAGTCAAAATTTAGAGACAAATACGCCTCTTTTAAAATCACGGTTGACTAAGTAAATCGATAAATACCGGTGTGTATGCTACCAAGTATTTTCACCAGGAAAGAGGCCAAATATCAGCAAGAACAGTTTGACCCTACTATAGGTAATAATTTTGCACTTGCACGTCCTGTTCGAAATAAAGTCGACGGACAGAGATGTACATTTTCTAAGCTGTACCAAGCACTAGCTGCGAAGTGGCGAAATAAAGCTAGCTTTTATTAACGATTTTTGTTATGCAATTTATTTTTCCAGTGAGCAATCACTAATCACTCGCTTAAAAATCTGCGGAACTTTTCTCTATCTTTATCAACAGTTGCCTTGTTTCAGTAAAAAAAAATTGAAATTTTTCGTAATAGATTACACAACTCAATAGCAAGTACTTATCAATGGGGGGGGGGGGCGGTATCCTGTTATAATAATAAACTTCGTTAAATGACGTAGAATTGACATTGGTTAAGAGAATTAAATAAATTAAATAACTCTCAAGCTGCGATGACGCAGTTTAAAAACCAAAGGAAAATGTAAAAAATGCTACAAGGAAGTCTAAAATGCAAGCAACAAATAAATTTATTTAATTGGCTAAACAAATATCACCGAAATTATTGATAACAAAGTAGATCCAGCCACTATAATCTCAACAAAATGAGTGTTGCAAATAATACTTTTAATTTTGATGAGGTTACATTAACGAAGTGAGAGATATCCTAAACGTTTACAAAATACAAACGGTTTTGATATTTATGGTACCACGATTGTATAGTTATAAATTTATTTCAAGGACGTCTTTGTGTCTTCTCTTATGCAACTTTTTTACATGACAAGTAAAAAAATTTGCATTTTACCTGACAAGTCTGATAAAGTAACATATAGGGCTATTTTGTTGCCATAGCAAATTGTTAAGAAATGTTGGCGCTATTTAAAGTCACTAAACAAAAGCTGGGAGGTAAACATTCTAAAGAAACCAACACAAAAATGTTGTATGTAAATTTTCTTCAGGCAATTTGTCTTTTTGGTTTCTGTATTAAATGTGGCGACGATGTGTTTGTGTATTGCTGTATGTAGGGACATCGTCACATCCTAAAATTGACGTTTAATGTTTACAGTTACATTTATAAGCCCGAACACTAACTAAGGAGTGAGTCAATTTTATGGCGATTGTAGTCACTATAGGTTCTGGTTTCGTTTTAGGTGTTGATTTACTATGCTGGCTGGTTTTCGGGGTAGGTCAGGATTCCAGCTGTTGATCTACATCCAGGGTAGAGTGCGGCCTTTTGAAGATGTCTATATTTTTGTGATACACTAAAGGTAGTTGAATGATAAAAATATAAAACTAATACATTTGGAAGATTACTACAATCAAATCTTGAAGTGTTTGGATAGAATTGGGTGTTAATTTTGAAATGAATAATGGAATTTAATTGAGACAATGAGTGAGGTTATTTTATAATGAAATAACATTTGAGTATACAAATTTGATGGTTGAATTTAATTTTAATAAAGTTCAAGCCAAGGCTACAATTGACAAATGTATTAGTTAGAATGATAAGAATTAATAGCATGTAATAATAGGATATTTAAAATAAATAAGTGTGCAATAAGAATGGTATATAACAGGAATGAAAATTTTGTTTAATTAGTTACTGAAACAACTTGTACATGTATTTTTGGAATAACGAATTTTGGTAAATAAAAAAATGGGAAATTAATGCCTTAATTTGTATCATTGTCTGGTAAATGCAAATTAAAAGGGGCTATAAACAAATCTACGTGGTGTAATAGGTAAGAATATAACTTGGATTTAGTAAAGATAACAATCGGTGAAGAGATTGTACCATATAGTGAATCGGAAGTAAATAACACAGAAGATTATATTATGTATTTGAATGGGATTTGGATTTATTGATACATACAAGACATAATAAGGATTCATTGGTGACATTGGTGGTTGCATGAAAGACAAGTCAAGCATTTGAAAGGAGGTTGTCATAATTAGCTGATTGATTTGGATAATTTTATTGGGTGTTGCTGGAGACATAGGACTATCTGCTGAATAAACAAGGTTAGATTTGGATCATCAATAATACGGAAAATTACCTGGCGTCGATTGGTGTGACGGTGACGTTTTAAAAGGGAGCAGGACTGGATTCTCAGAGCAGTGGGAGTTATTGACAGGATAGATGCAGTTCGAGGGTTGACGGACCATCATAGTTGTCACTGTTCGAGGAATAAGCGGTAGGCGTTGCAGACTGTCGACGCCGGAAGCTGTTGTTGGTTGGATTTTTACAGTGAAAGCTAGAGAAGTTTTAAGGTTTGTGTAAAGAGTTTATAAAAGTTATTTGAATAACAATCAGTAAAAGAAAGTCTAAAAATAAACTTAATATAGTACTTACGTAGTCAAGTTGACATTAAATGTCATTTAGTAGTCAAAGATTTTTAAAATACAATTGAAAATTCAATTAACAGATCACCAGATTGGCGAACCACCCTGATAAGAGTATTCAGTTAAAATAATTATTCAAAATACGTAATTGATTTGAAAATTAAATAAGGGCTATCTAAAAGTAAAGCTATTATATAAATATTAGCTGTTTAATGTGGTGCATTGTTGTCACTACAATATTTAACGCTATGCTTACTTAATGCTTTTATTATCTTTAATTATTTTTATGTCTGCGCTGACAACGTAAATACTTGAAAATTTAATTTGTTTTAACAAATGCTTGTGACAAGTTTACAAAAACGTACTAAATTGGTCTGATACCAGACGTTTGATGATGATGCGTTTGAAGCAGCTATTTGAGAATTCTCCCAATCTGTATAGAATAATCGTGATTTTACTATTATAAATTCGAGTTGTATTTTCAATTTGTCAGATTGCTAAGTAGCTTTTACTAAAACAGTTTACATGCGTATGTATGTACTTTAATTATTATTTGAACGAGATACAGCCATACTTAACCTATTAGATATATCCGTTTTTCTTGATTGTATGGTTTAGCGCTCTTGGTGCTTTTTGTTCTTAACTGATCGGCATAAATGTGGCTCTATGGAAGTACTATAAGTCATGTTAAAGGGCCTGGCGCCCATTCCTTAATATTATAATAATAAGAATTGATTCTTTATTTTGTAATTATTGAAGTACGACCACTCTACCATGCTATTACTCTGGAGCTAATGGGTATGTTATCAGCTGCATAAGTTAAGGTTTGGTGTTGTAATTTGTGTTGTTAAAACGTAACAACATCTGTATTATAAAAGAAGTTAAAAATATTCTATTAATTCCTCTAGGTTAATGAACTCTGTACTTAAGATGGATATCCTTCCAAGTTGCCTAAAACGGGTATTTGTTATGCGTATTTATAAACAGGAGACAGTGATATGCCCTACAATTATAAACCCATCGAAATTTTACCGATAATATCCAATATAATTGGGTAATGTGTGTCGATGAAAACAGTTAGCTTTTGTGAGGACATTTTTAATTTTTATAAACCTACGACTAATTCGCAAATTTTCTCGATTCCGAATTTACGATTCCGCCTGTATATAAGTATTTCGAACATTTGCCTACATTCAGCTGTTTTAAACGGCACTCATTTTGTGTTATCGATTCGATCTGGGGCAGGTTGCTCTGCCAGACAAGCACTTGTCCGTTATCGATCCGTTTCAGACGTGCATTTTTGTGACAACGCCTACTTTTGGAAGCAAGAATGAAGGACAGTCGCTGTGTGTCAGAGAGAGTTGGCGCGAACGTTTGACCCTCGCTTTTTATGGATTGCTAAGTTTTTGGCGCGTTTCTCGAGGATTGTTAGTGCGGCGTCGCAAGAGGCAACAAGTGTTTGGAGTTGTTGTTCCGCCCCGCTTGGCCCCTTGGGCTTGTGTGGGAGGTGTTGCATTTGTTTAATTTGTGAAAAGAGACTTACGTTGGTTTTGTGAGAGTGCGTGCCGCATGCTTTGCCTCGATATTTGAAATCCCGTCGATTTAAGATCGCAAGTTTTAGTGTTGCGAATTTTAGTGACTTTTTCCGCATGAACTGCACATGGTGTTTTTTGGTGTTGTTCGGATTTAGGTCAGTTGGAAATCTCAGTAACAGACTTAATATATATTTCAAAGTTTCCGTTTACCGTTTCGCCTTGCTACTATCGTCACGGGCTTCTAATGCACCCTCATGTGGGGGATAATTCCAGGTTCCTTCCGTCAGCCACATCCCGTTTTTATGGTGCAGATTCTTTAGGCGCTTTAGGGCAGTTGCTTGGGAGGTGTTCATCTGCAACTACGTTGAACGTCGGTCGAAGTTAAGAAAAGCTCCTTAAGGTACCGTTCGAATGTATTAGTTTTTATAGTGCCTAGAATAAAGTGCAAATAGTGTTTCGCGTAACGTTGCTGACATTGTAGTATTTACTGTTAAACCATTGTAGTTAATTTAATTCATTTCCGTCAGAGTTCATCTTTATTCTTAACTTTACGTTGTGGCAATTGAGGTGTGTGTGTCTCAATTGTGCCACGTTTAGTTGATTACCGTCATTTATTGCTGTTTATTGAGTCAGTGTTTTGATTACTACCGTTTACGAGTCCTTTCATTATTTGATGTCAAATGTACCGCATTTAACTAGATTAAGACGTTACATAATTTATATATTAAACCATTACTAATCCATTTCGTACCTTTATTTACTGTTTATTGACATATTTTTGCTAATACAGTTCATTGTTAATTAACTGTCGTTTTTCTTTGAGGTTTTTGCTTTTTGCATGTGACTTGTGTATGTATTTTTCTTTTGTGAAGCTGCACAAGTGAGTTTCCCGCAAGGTAAGTTCGACGCTGTTGTACGTGGCCCGCCGACCAGGACACTGCCAAGGTTACAGTTAGAAGGTGTACCCATTCTGCTTCCACTTTCCTTAGTGGGCTCACGTGTACATTTTTCCCTTGTAAGAACGTGGTGACGCTTTGAAGCTATGTAATCTCATGGTGAACCTCCCTCGCTTACTGAAGCTACGCCGACATCACTTTTGCTACGGGCTGGGCCAGCGGTCCTATGTAATTCCTTCCCGAATTTGAGTTAGTTCACGCACTAGTCTTTTAGCATTGTTTGAGTCGTAATGTAACAAGCTGGCATCCCAGTACGGTGCCATTGTATTTCTTTGTAGTCATAATATCAATTTAACCGGTAGCAGACTGTCGGCCCGGATTTTATGCCGTAATACACTGGCGAATTGTCGTCTTCATCGTTTTGCCTCGTAACGCTTTCTTGAAGATAACCAATGTCTCAGTGCCAGTCAATTTGGTTTAAAAAATCTAATAGGCTTTCGAAAGTCTGAAATACTGCTATGTCATGTTAAGTAAGGTTTTCGCCTGCGTGTCGCATAGTCCGTTTCTTCGCAAATTCGAATCGTATTTTCTCACCGGAGTATCAAGTTATTAAAATCACACCTAGTAAAGGCAAGACAAGTCACAGTGTTGAGGATCATGTCGGATGAAAGTTTTAAATTGGTGGAAGTTCCACAAGGCTCTGTCATGGGGCCCTTGCAACTTAAGATATTTAAATCCATTTTAAAACACATCTGATTCAAATATCGAGTTTATACCTTTGAGGAATTTTCTATTCTAAGTGACAGGATTACAAAAAAAAGTAAACCCTAATTTGACTATCGTAATTATTGTTTCTTAATTAAAATTGTCTATTGTTTCACATACAAGTTTCTTAATGTTCTGTTGCAATGTCCAGTCCAGCTTGATTCGGTGCTTGAATTCAAGTTCTTGATTTTACTTTCTCAGATGTACAAATGAACCCACTTTGTCAATTGTTGCAGCTCTAAGTTAATTGAGTTGGTACTCCGATTCCTCATGTATTCTGTTTGAATAAAGTCAAGTTATTAATTTATAATCCAATTTTTTTAGCCTCCAAATTTAGATCATTTGCTATGCTTATTATCTCTACTTCACTTTTGGCAAAGAGTGCGATGTGGTCCTCAAATTTTATATCATTTAGATTTTCTTCAAGATGTGGATACTCTTTTCTTCTTTGAGGATCAGAAGAATTTTTCTAAAGCCAATAAATTCTATCCATATAGGTATGTTGCATTTTTCTCTATTACTGCATTTGTTGTATGCCGATGTTTGGTTGTGCTAAATCTTGTACCTACTAAATCCAACCTGTTTTTTTTAAATTAATGTCTGTAGTCCATTTGTTTTGTCAGTACCTTTGAGAAGAGTTTAAGCACTTCAGAAAATAAACTTATGGGTCGATAATTCTTCAAATATTCAGGGTTGTATTTCTTCTGGATTAAGACAAGAATTATATTCTTCCATTCAGTGAGAATTTGGTCCGTTCCCGTTGTTTCACCCCTCTTCGTTTGTTTGGTAGCTTTTTATATTTTGTCGTTGCTGATGTTTGGTGGTTCTAAGTTAACGTCCATTATTCTTTTTCCTTTTGATTGATTTTGTTCTCTTTGTTATCTATATAAAGTTTTAGGTGTTTTTAAAATTTGCTTTTTCTCGCAAGTAATCTTTCCGTTTTTGTTTCTTAGTTTGATCACTTGTCTCTTTGGCGCATTAGCCTTTATAAACACGTTTCGAACATAATGGTCTAAATGTGTTTATACAGTTTACCATCTTCTGAGTGTAGTCATTGTTTATATGTTATTTTTAATTCCGATTTTTTGTTGTCTACTCATGCATTGAAGTTTCCATGCAACCGAAACAAGGCGGTTTAACCCGAGAAGCTATTTTCTATTGTTTGCAGTTATCATTTGCAACATCATCCATTTTTGGTACTAGCGAACAGTGATTGTAACCTGGCCACGTTAGTCAGAAATATTTCCTTAGTTTGCAATTTTTAATGAATCATTTTCCTAATTGCTTTTATTTGCCGAGAAATGCGCACGTATAATATTAATATAAATAAGAAATCCTCTCAATACATTTTTGTAGAGGAATGTTTTCTTGTACAGGAATTACGTTTAATTGTGTGATTTTAGCATTTCTTGCATTTATGTATTTATTTATTTAGTGTATGGGTTTACAATGCGACATAGTATATAAATAAATAAACAAAATCTATTCAATTAACAATGAAATAAATTACTAATTGAATATTTAACCTAACGTATGTATTTGAGACACATTCATAGTCGAAATTATCACATTATTAGTGCATTAACTGAATGGGGTAGCAAATTAATTTAGGCCTGCCATCATAATGCCTTGTGGCTATTGGATTCTGTTACTAGAGAGTCCCATTTAACCTTTCTCCCCTTCTGATGCGAATATTACATCTTAGACTCTGAAATTGCATTTGCATATCCATAACCTCAATTTGCATAACCAGCACCATTAGAGTTAGCATGTTACTTGCGAAATGCTTCTATGAAGGCGTTTGGTTACATAGCGAAACGTTTGTCTGTAAATATGTATCTAGCCGGCGTATGTGTCATGAATAACACATTACGTTTGGTGTTGAGAGGGAAAATATAGTACAAAATAGTGTTAGTTAACTTATGGAGACCCTTTCGAAGAAGTGTAAGTAATTAAACTGTTGTAATGCAATTTACAGGTTCTAAGTAAGCAACGCTGGGGAGTGGAGATTAAAAACTACAAAATAGTAAATAAAATGTCAGCAAAATTGGGTGTTATCTAGAAAACACTACTGTGTGTATAAAAATTACAAAACAAATCTATTATCTCCCAATACAGTGTATTTTCGAGAAAGGGTAAAGGGCATGGAGAATAATTAAAATTACTGCAGCAACTTGTTTAGTTGTATTTATTTGTCAAAAAGAGTGTGAAGTCGTTGTGATTTGGCATAAATATCGATAATAACAACTAATAATAATTAAACCTTCAGAAACGAAAGAGATTAAGCATGGCGACAAGGCATGTCAGTTATTTAACTAAACTGACACAAACCGTCCACCTTTACAATTTGCACCTTAACCCTCCAGTACCCGTTCAAAATTCTAAGACATCAGTACCCGCACCGGTCTCGCAGGCCGACACCACCATAAAAATAATGAGACACCCTATGGCATTAGTTTCTTGTTCACTAACGTCTTCATAATCAGATATTTGCTGTTCAGTGTCACTGTTAATTTCCCTAGTTTTCAATAAATTATCTTCGTCAGACGATGGCACATCATCATAAAACGAGTTATCGACATCCTCCTCCGCTATTATATCTCGCCTCGTCTGTTCTAGTTGTGCCTGTTCTTTCTCATAAAATCTGCCATGACTATAATAATGTTTCAGTATAACAGTGTTACTAAAAATACAGAAAATACTCCCTTCTCCTTAAATTGGTCGTATATCAAAGGTAAAAATAAAAGCAACTCGGGTACCCACTTCGGTCTCTGAAACCGAAATTATAAATAACTTTTAAACCACTGCACGCACGAACTCAAAACTGCATACGGATCTTCAATGGCAATATATAGGAAGGTAGTGAAATGGGCGGTAAACTAACGCTAGCACATTAAGTAATATACTGCATCATGTGGTTGCTCGGTCTCACAGACCGTAAACGGGTACTGAAGGGTTAAATCTGACATTGCCAGAGCATGAATATTCGAAATACACTACAAGAGCTCAGGCCATTTCTTATCAGCCAATGGAAACTTTCTGTTTTTTTTCGGTCTATGTGTTTAGACTATCGCACAGTGCTAGGTATTAAAACTTCTTTTTCCGCCTTTTATTATAAGACCAGTGGCCTGTTTCAAACCACAAAGTGGTTCTAGGAGCCTTATTTACTGGTAAGTCGGGTAGTAAAACTTGGTTTTCGCTTGAAATCAAACGAATAATGTAACTGGAACGTCCTGCAGTGAAACAACTAGCGAAAATCGGCTTTTCTCTGCATCCGAATAATGGGTGATCAAAGAAGCTGACAGCATGCGCATAGATCCGTTTTAGATGTGGATACGCTGCCGAATGTTGAGTTCTCACCGTATGAATGCCTCAATCTTCTACGCTGTTATACCCCAATGTCCCTTTTTCTATCACTCCACTCAGGGGTGCACACAACCCAGACCAGCTTAAAACTCTCGGTCATTTCTGGTTGTAGGTTATTAATTAAAAAGAAGAAAAGTGAACGTCAGCTGCCAACGACGACAACAAAAAGAAAACATTTTAAATAGCAGTCAAATACACTCATTTAGAAATAAACAAAGAGATTTCAGTAGGTAGTAAAAAACCAGAAGTAAAAATCAATAACTTGGGCTATAATGAAATATACAAGCAAACCGCGCGCTACGCGCTGCGAGTCTTGAATCGGCACGCACGTGAAATAGGATACGCGAAAGGTCAAGCTCCGAGCCGAGCGCTAAGATAAGAAAAACAAAACCTAAACAAATATAAACATCTGTGAAGCCGGAACGTGAGATTTTATTTTGTGCCACAGACACAGATGCCAAGCGCAAATTAGAATTAGAAATATGTAAACGATAACGGTAACCCCAATAGGTACACATATTAAAATCAAGCAACAGTAAACACATTAAAAGAATACAAGAAAAGTCGGCAATATACAAATTAAATGGCTTTCTTCCTATCACCAACCGCTTACAATGTAGAGGGGATACAAGCAAATATATGTGTTTATTTACTAGCAACATACTATTGTTCATTTTTGTCATAGATACAAAATATGAAAGCTGCTCGTAGTCCGTAGCGATTTTTCAAACTATTTCTCCCTCAAACTCATGATAACCATGCAACTTCAAACAAAGTCTTAGCAACCATGCGTTCAGGCAACCCTTGATGTTACTTACACAATCTTATTTTAAATATGACATATGGCACTTATGGCATTTTGAAATTGTATACTATTTCTACTAATATGCTATTTGCTCGAGGTCTGTAACCATGTCAACCTCAGGGAAAGAGACATGATCATATCTCCCTTAATGAATAAATATCTATTATTTCGTACTTATCTATTATTTGTAGTTTATATCTGTGATGCGAGGTATATAAAGTAGCCCACAGCCCTAGGGAGTAAAAAGCTGGCGTAATGATAACGCCCGCTCATTATACCCTTTCATCATTATTTAATCATTACGCCCGCTCTTTACGCGCTTGGGCGTTATAGAGTGCTTCTCGAGTTTTTTAAATTAATTTATGTCTTCAAAGTGGAAAAGCACGTTGTATGCATGACGGGCATTTGATGTTTATGAGCCTCAGGCATAATATCATAATGCCTTTGGAACATAAATAACTATTAAACTATTCATTGGCCGCGGAGGCTAAGCTAGGAACTCAAGAATTCAATCACTAATACGACTAAACCCTTAAAGACACGCCAGAAAATGCATATCGACGCCATTTGGATAACGAAAAGCGTAGTTCTTACTTCACATTACACAGTTCCTCAAGAAAATAATTTTTGCTAAATGCAATGGAGTTAGATCTAATCAGTAACGGGTGTGGTACTTGACAAATAAGTTAACAAAATTATTTAGATGTACCAATACAGGCAAGCAACAAGGGTGCTTACTCGTAGCTACAATTTATAACGACAAAATTATAAACGCTACAAATTTTATCTGGGCTTACACAAACAACTAACGTGCTGAAAACAATTAATATTAAAAATAATTGCATGAGTGAATTAAAATTTGAAATTACATTACAGAAGATTAAACAAGTGTCACCGCGAAGTGATACGAGAATCTGGCTCGCTTGTATGTGTTATTTATTTTCATGTTAATATATACAGTTAGTTTATAATTGCATAGTTTGTTATTGTCGATTAGGTTGTCTTGTAATCTGGCATAAAAAATGTGCAGCTATAAATTTCAACTTAAGCATCTTGCGCAGATGACAGCTGAGCAGCCAGCGGGCGTTAGCTTAAGCCACATCCAGCTACGCTACTCCTAAGAGATTGTGCAAAACTGCATACGTAAAGTTAAATAAAGCGTCTTAAGAAAGCCTTGCAATGTTTGTTACATAAGTTTGAGCAGACTCCATGTAAATGTTGTATAGGGTGAGTACACAACTTGCGAAACAGCCTAATAATTTCGTGCCGCCATCGTGTAACCAGAGTAAAAGTCAGGATTCAGCTGCATCATGTGTGGTAACATTCCATTCGTCACGCCAAGTTTTGGGTGATGCAATCCGAAGGGGATCCGTGACGTTCAAGTCGCAGGCCTAGCGAATTCTTAGGTAAATTGATACAGAAAATGTTTGCAGCTTAAAGCGATAAGCGATTGATCTACGTGTAGTGTGGAAATCGCGCGAGCTAAAAGGAATATGCTTCCTATACAAATAATACTTCCGCTAGTGAGAATACAGGTTTTGATGCATGAAATTCTACAGCGGGATTTTATGCAGTTAATGTTCGCGAATTTAGAGTTTTTTGGGCGCATTTTTAATATTTTTTTATGTTTAAATCTAAATGCGAGTAAATCTAAGCTATATCGTTAGTATAGTGTCCATTCATATTTTATTTGTATTTAGGGAGGGTCAATTTTTATGTGTGGTTTAGAGTCAATGTATTTGTGTAAGCAAACTAACTTTTCTTGTGCTTATATTGAGGGCATTTTCAACCTGAAAACAACACAGGTGCAGATCAACTTCCTTTTTTGGACAAGTGGTGACCATTCGTAGCCATGACTGAGTATTTAAAATAGTTTCATGTATACTGAACTAGCTAGGCGGACAAACAGGGCAAATGAGTATAAAAATACTAATCTTCACGAGGCGTTTCATGTAAATAAACATAGCGATGGAGGGGTAAACAAACGTATCGATACAGAAGGCGTTGCTAAAATACAAAATTGAAATAAATTGAAAGATTGAAGCCATGCACCGGCCTTTGTCCAACATTGCTTATACTGTGTTTTGCGATAAGTATGGTACCGGTTTCCTAAAGCTTATTTGCTGTACTGACAAATCCTTGAGACATGGCAACGTGGTATAAAAAATAGCAAAAGATCACCTTGATTCTTTGCAATTGGCGAACTGCAAGAAGCGTACTGCTCTGAAAAAATCTGTACTCCCAAGTTTGCTTACCTTCCATCCACAGCACAGAACACTCAATTCAGAAGGTAAGGATCCATCATGCAAATCAAACATAACTTCGACGGAATTCGGCCAAAGAAAACACCTGAAGTAGAAATGCATGTGCAAGGTTAACAATTGCCCGCAAGGAGCTGCTCCTCTTGTTTCATTTGATTGGGAAACTCATCCACAGTGTAATGACTGCAAGAAAATGGGATTTAGAAAATCCTTAACGGGCTCCCATACAGCACTATTTCGGCGACGGAAATAAAGTGAAGTCAAAATGTTCAAAAATCGGAAGGTGCTGAAAAGAAGCCTGAAAATAGGCACTAAAAGCTAAAAGGAAGGGGCCATCAGAGTTTCGCAGAATCAACAAGTAAAAATATTTACCACTACCACACGCATAGGCTCTTGGAAATTCTTACCACCCAGGGGCTAAGAACGCGAAAACTGAAAATATTGAATGGAATAAATTATGAATCTAAGTCGGACCGTTGCAACCCCCCTCCCCCCCCCCTTCCCACAAGCGATTCTCAAGCGTTAGGTACTCTCAATTCTATCCTTTTTCGGACATATTCAGCATCATATCAACATGGAGAAGCTGATCATCCAAGGCAAATACGACGGTAAGAGACGACGTGGACTTCTCTCCACACGATTGGCAGGCATGACAATAGTAGATTATATTATAAGTGAGAGAAATGCATCATTATTTGCGAGTGAGAATTTTGAATCGCGAGTGCCCCAGCACGAGCGATACAATTTCTCGCGAGCTTATAATGGCATTTCGCTCACGTGTGATATACGACGTTTTATCGTACAGTAGCAATTCTTGTGCCTAAATACTTTGGGTAGTCAGAATATGTCGCGAAATAAATTTACAATTAGTCGCCTATGATTTGTGATATAGGGGTACGTTTGACAGTACTGAAGTGTATTGGCAGTACTGAAGTGTATTGTCAGTCTATGTCAAATTCGAGGTTCGTAGGTTAGGTTTTGTTTGTTCTTTGACGCAAAACTTAACCTGAAAATTACGAATTTGACATAGCTTGACAGTGCTACCAACAATGCAGTAGTATAAATAATGAAAAAGCACTTGTGAATAAAACTTCATTTTAGTCACTGAAAACAGTTGTATAATGTATGGTAATAGGCGCTACTATAAGATAATAGTATATTACACAACGAGAGCTGTAGGAAGCATATTACACGCGAGTTGGAAAAGTTACGCACAAGCCGCGTAGCGGCGCGGCGCGTGTGTAATTCCACGAGCGTGTAATTGCTCTATAGCCCGAGTTGCGTACTATACTTTTTCTACGATCACACTCATTTCGTTAAACGAAAAAGAAATATTTTATTAACTGTCAAATCATCTGTCACACCATCTTAATAATTAGGCGGCTGCAGTCACATCCCTACACCGCTTCGTACAAACAACAGAAGCTAACTGTAACGTAATAAAAAAAATTACGTGTTAGTCATTATCATTACGTAACACTGTTTGTAACAACGAATTTACTAATCAAGTAAACAGTGCTTAATGAGCAATTTACTAATAAAGGAGTAGAAAAAATATATACTCGGTTTCATGTTCTAAACAGCGGTACACTTATCGAACGATGCCATTCAGAGTACTACAGCTCTATGATGTGGATCACAACGCATTTGTCAAGATGCGAATGATTAAGAAAAAGGTATGTTATTGGAAGCCTCATATTAGTAAGTGTTCTTTGATTAGCCACCATCTATCGGATCGCTTACCATTTGTCTTTTAAATTCAATAAGATACACTGAGTTCTAGAAGATTTCTCATTATAACTTGACAATGCAAATACTAAGGGTGTTGACACTTCCTTAATTTTAATAAAACTATCAAATTTAAAAGCACCCGTTACCAATCTCCTTGGATATACACAATTCTTCACTATTCTGCTTCGATATAATAAATATTCTCCGTTTATGAGCAGATGCGTCTTTTCAGGTAAATGCTGCGAGCTGAGGCAATTGATTGGCCATAAATAGAGGTTGAATGTTCCATTCTACAAAACATTGGCTGGTGGATGCTTAAACGTAAACAAATAGAAAAATTGGCTTTTTCTTCCACTTGGATCAATATCGAATGGGTTCATGAAACTTGCAAACTTTACTGCATGGATAAACGAAATATGTGATGCTGCAGACGGTAATAAAGGAGCGATGGAAACCGGGATTTAAATTTAATATAACTTTTCTGAATTCGCCATTGTGAGCGAGCATTTTTGTTCTCCGAGGCCGCTGTCTGGGAATCTTTAATAGAAATTTCTAGCAGGACCACAACAGTAAGAGGCAGTAGGGCCAGATCTTGTTAAATTTGGGGCTTAGAAAAGCATCTTATGAGCAATTGGGCTGAATGTGATATTATTATGCCGAGTTATTTCCAGAACATTGCAATATTTCCGTAATTTATATGGATTTATTTCTGAGCCCCCGTTTCTCCGGATTGACTGATTTATTGTGAAACGAGTCTACGGCGATGGTCCGCTTTTATGCGAACGTCGAAATGTAATCTCGGGGCGGAGGTAAATATGTATGGAGGAAATCGCAATATGGATTGTGTTTAGTTAACTCTAACAAGCTTTATAGCCCGATTTATCTCGTGAAGATGGTTTTTTCGTACTTGAGGAGTCTCGATTTAGATTTGAATGGGATTATAAGTGTAGGGGCTTCCCCGCCCTTTCCGCCACTTCGTTATGTTAGCGTTTCTCGAAATTTTCATATTTTACAAGTTGATACTAGACCAAGTCGGAATATGATGAATTGCTTTGTAGTTCCAAATTCAGCATATAGTAATGCAAAATACTGTTTATTAGATATCATTATAATATTGTTAGATAATGTTGAAAACAGACAGCTAAATCACATCTTAGGAATTTTCCCAATCTATGATTAGATTTCTTCTTAATTTTCTTCCTCCTGTGCATTTCTATTAATGGATTTTAACGATCAGTTTGACGATTAGTGGTTTATTCATAGGAGCCAGAGAACATTCTCTGGGGGTCGTTGAGAATCACGTTATAATTGCTTAAGCAAAGAGATTTGTCCTTTCTAAGTCGGTTTTTTTCACACGTCTATTTGGAGCAAACGGTAGCGTCCGTTTCTCCCCCTTTAGAGTTTGCTCATTTTGTTTAAGCTATATTACTCTGGTGATGTCATACATCCATTATATTCGCATTATTCGTTTCCTCAAAAGCATAGAATTTCTTACCTCATTTCCATGATGCGACTTCCTTCAAGAGAAATAAAGTTGTGGCGTTAGTCATTGTGAAATCAAAGAACGTAAAAAATATGCTTCTTGTTTGTGAAAAGTTGTTTTTGCGGTAAACTTTTTTTCTTATATCCATGCATTTACAAGCTTTCATATTTATTTCCAGTTCAAGTTCTTGACTTCATAGCGCTATCCTGAGAACACAATTTGAGAATGTTATTAGCGAATAGTATAGTGTCATCAAAACTGTGATGTAAAACTATGCGTCTCTAATTCTCAGATTTAACCAGTGCTAAGAAAATTCGTATAAACGTATTGCATAATTTTCAGAAAGATTTTGAAAATATGTCTCATAAGGTAATGATGTTATAGTGGCTTGTTAGATCGATTTGAGAATTTCCACCGCCACTGATTTTTATGCACGCGGAGGGGAAGCCGAAAATTCGTCTAGTCGAACTTAACATGGGGAGCGTGTTGTATTGGTACTTTTCTTGTGCCCTATACTCCAGTTTACTGTAAATTTAGATTTCCCTTTGTTTGCTAGTGAACTTAGTCGCAGAAGCACAAGACCCGTTCTTATCTCAGTCCAGTTAAAGGCTTGCCTGTCGTCACCTATAATTCTTTAATCATACATGCAAATCCTACCAGAAATAAAAACTAAATAGTTTACATGAAAGTACATATATTCTGTAAAAGAACATCCACGCATAAAATACATAAAACGCATACACAATGGTAATATAAATTCGTTACCTACGCTATCAACTATAACTAAGATAGGTCCACCAGCTTCATGCTGAAACTACATGCTTGAATATACTCTTTAAGTGGAAGTGTGATTGTCAATGCGCAACGCAAAGTCAAAAACAACAGTACTAACAATGTTTAAATTCCGCACACAAATTCATTTAATGCGGTCCTGCCTTCGGTAGCTTGAAATCTGGCTGACGCGATGTGTCAACAAGTGGATGCAAGCGCTTTATTCTGACGTGGTAATTCAGCAAGTACGAGCGCATGGCCTTTGGACGCGTAATGCTCGTTGAAGCTGTTGCACAATTTGATGCAATAGCGGGCGATTCCTTATTACGGTTTTGATTTCCCCAATCTTTCTGGGCCGTACATTCACTAGCAAAATGTAATTATAGGAACTAACCTTGCGTTATAGTTGCTCCAAATGACCTCGTACATTAACCAGATCGACTTCTCCTTTGAAGCTGGCAAAGCGTTGACGCTGAAGAATTATCCGTACCTCGGTGTCGATTCCAAGGTAATTATACGTTCTCAAGGCTGTATTTTGGCGCAATAACAACGAGGCGTGGCGTCCTGGTTATTTGGACCAGCGCACCGGTCGCCTACTAGTGAGCGACTGTCTCCCGGGCCTCCTCGTTCGGGCACAACTTGCTTTTATTTTATTAATAACCGCAACGTCGGTAATCTGCCGGCTCGCGCGCACAATCTCACGTTCGACATTCGTTGCATGTTTTAAATGCATAATACGTTTTAATCTAATTATTGCAATGTAAGAAATACAGTTTAGTTCTATACCTAGCAGAATAATGGTTAAATACCAAGGTGACACGAACTAGCCCGTTACAGCATGTTAATTGATCAACTAACGTCAAGCAGGGAGAACGTATATGACTGTAAGTAACTCTCTTCCGTCATTGTAGTTGCTTCAGAAGCCATACCAGTCAATTTGGGTAAACTACGACGTTTTCGGATATTCCAAGATCACAAGGCCCAGCTCACCAACCCAAATTTCGTTTTCGTCATGCTGAGTACAGTGGAATTTTATCTAGATCACGGATTGGGTGTATTTGAGGGGACCCCATATCATCGCGTTATAAGTGGTCTCAAAACCATTCTGTGTATCCTGTTAAATGCGTTTAAAAATTAATGATTGAAACTGTCAACGGCATCTTTTGGAACTATTTGTAATTAGCTGCAGTTTTCGGGAAGACGTGTGTCGTAAGTCGGGTCGCGACCGGTAGAGGCCGCCATAACTCTCGCCTAGATAACTGCTGGGACTGTGCGTATTAATGCCTAACAAGCGGGAACTTTCCACAATATTGATTTATGATTGAAATACATCCATATTTGAGGCTAATAGATTAAATTAAGAGACCTGCCGATTATAGATTTATCGTACCGTTCCTTAAATTTTACCGAGTGCGGAATTAGAAATATTCTCATTAAGCAGTACCTTTAATTCGTTGCACTTGCGCGTGCTTTTTTTAATCTCAACTGTAGCGCTTGCATTTGGGGGTTTCCAGAGCAACTTAGAGCATTTTTTAGGCTATGTTGAGTTTTACTGATGCTCTCGGGTTTGCGAATTTTATTGCCTTCTCCATGCTAAAATGCGTTAAAAGATAATCGGTTGAGCTGTCACTTTTTTCTCGGGCGAAAACCTTATTCCGAAGTTAGAAATTTGTCTAAGTCGGAATTTGAGGAATATTATGCAAACACACTTAATGTGCCGTCACGCCCGTTTACTCCTAGAAAAGCCTGCGGTCAGCCCATTGCAGACAACCCAAGAGGTCTTCTACAAATTGATTCCGAACTTCAAGGCAGCGGCCTACAAGGTGTTTGTAAACACATTAGCGTTAAAATGTAAATGAATACTGGGAGCGAGCGGAAAAATTTGTTCTAGTGGTGCATAGAGCGAGGTATTATGTGTGCCTTCAAGATAATGTGGAGAACATTTGGGGTTACTTGGAAACGAGAGAAAGGAAATCCGAAACGTTGGCCTACGTGAAGGTGAAGCTGACAGTCGCATACCTTAAATTTTACCTCTAAACCAGCATAAATATCCTAAATTAAACACACAGGTGCAGAAGTCCACTAATCCATAGTACTAAATCTGCACCCGATTACTTGTGCATTTTGAAATAAAACCGTTTTGTAAACTTCACCAAAAGAATCCCAAAAAAAGCGTCTAGCAGCTAATGGCTTTGGAAGTAAATTTAATACTTAAAACTCTTAAAAAAACTAGGGTTCAGAAATAGATCTACTTTGAAGTTCCATGAGCAAAGTTTTCAAAAAATAAATGGCAATTGCAAAACCCAAAATGAGCAAAAACTATATAGGCAACCTGACAACTAAGTTTCCATACTGTTATAATGAGCATGAGTTAACGTTAATATTGCTACGTATGTGTTTAGAATTATTTCGTGTAAAACCTTTCCAATTATTCATTGATGATTTGTCCCTTTGCAATACGTTAATTTGAATATGGCGTTATACAATTTTATTCCATCTGTTTGCTCCTTATACAAAATGCATATGTTAGTAGTAGTTAAATGGCCAAGATTTCGTGTGAAAATTGTTAACTAAGTCACATTTCTGTTATTAATCTCTTAAAAACAGGTTCTCTTTTCGTCGTAGAATTTTAAGAATTCGTATTTTATTTAAATTTTATACTAAAATTTTTATTAGTACGTACGAAGGAGAGAATATTACTCTGAAGGACGATACATTTTCAAATAATTTGCTCTGTAGTTATTGCAGAAACATTTGACATCAATCACGTTGTTTTCTGTTTGCTATCAGCAGGTGGGCTTGCAAATGGAAAGACAATTTATTCCTTGTCTGGAAGAATTAATGTCTCATTCATGTGGTAAATCGGGTTAATCTCCTTTATAGTAGTTCCTTGGTATTGCTGTCGCCACCTGCAATGAATTACTGAACACGTGTTTTGTAGAATTTGTCACTCTGACAGCTAACTAAGAAGAATAGCAAAGGCAACCGTCTTCTCAGACGGAGGTGGTCGTGGGTTAAACGAGAGACTCTAATATAGTAACTATAAAAAATGGGCGCCAAGTAGCAACTAACCCAGGTACATTGTTAAAGGAAAAAGGTATACGTCGAAGAGGCGCTATTAAACCAATCCCCGAAAAAGAGAAAGGACCACAAAGGCACATAAATATAATTTCAATGTATAAATAAGGGGCAGTATAAATACTTCTTTCAATAAGTACTCGGTAGTACGTATATAAAAACAATAATACCAAATCATACATGACAGTAAGGGGTGTTCCAAACCAACAATAAAATTTTAGGATGGGTCCTATTTTTTAGGCAAGTACATAATAATGAAAAATAAATCATACAATCGACGATGGCTGGACCAATTCGCATTACAGAAATGTTAGTCGGTATTCTATAATAAAGTCACGATATTACCAAAAAGCAAGTAAAAGTACATAAAAAATAGCGTAACTTACTAAAGGGAAAATTTTGGGATGGGATTGAATTTGACCCAAATTCGGCAAATGTCAGAACATTATCTCAAATTATATTATTAATAAACAAACGATAGTCTTCCAGACACCAAGTATTTGGTTCAAATTAGGCACCGCAAGAAAACGGAATATGCTTAGAAGTTAATCATAATCATAAACAAATCGACGATAAAGAGAATTATTTACGCGATTCAACCGAGCTAATCGATCCCAAACAATGCAAATTCCCAAAAAGTAAGTCAAAGCTTTGAAGAATTGTTTTATAGAAAATCCATTGCAATTTATTTGAATGAGTTGAACACTATGGCCATTGTTCGCGAGACGCATTCAATTCAAAAATGTCTCAAAAATAAATTTGACACTGACAGATTGTTCAACTCTGTAAACAGCGAACTAAGTGATTTAAGGTAACTGCCCAATATCGATAAGCTACTATGATATACTATATTTACTTAAGTACAAAGCAAATTTGGCACACAAAACTTACCGATAATGTAATGAGTCTGATTCGTCTTACCAGAGCTTTTAAATATATAAACCCGCTGGCATAAAGCTGAGCTGTAACTTTTGTGCTGTATTAATCAGGTTAAGGACATATTCTGCATTGGAAATTGCGCCCATGTGAATTCCCGAGCCGAACGCTACCTAACGCAGGGCGTGACTAAAAATAACCCGGTAGGCCGCCTTTTCGCGGTGCTTTGTGGGAAGCTGAAGACATTAGTGGTTAAATTGTGGCATCAGCTGGGTGCTAGTTGATTGTATCTGCCAATGCTTGAAACTTGGGGCGACATCTAAACCCAGAAAGTACTGCACACCCTTGGGGAGTATCGCCGAAGACCACATTGCTAACAGCTGGAAATTTTTGCAGCGTTATACCCATCGTTACAAAGTTGCAAATTTGAACAGCGACGCCATTAAGGGTCTCACTGGCAGAAAAAGTAAAACCAGGTTAGTCTATTTATGACTAATGTATTTCATCAAATCTACCATCAAGTGCTAAGTCGCATTATAAGTGGAGCAGCGCCCATAATTGCGTCATCATTTAATGAGCAATTCGGACGCCGACTTCCAAGCGTGTCAGCAAAAACCTATAAGCTTAAAGTGAATTGGTGGAGCGCGTCAAGGTATTGTTGCGAACTTTCGTGTTAATGTTAACATTTCACTTTTTGTTAGTTCTATCTTGTGCAAACTGTAAATGGGAGTAGAATTTAGAATTGTTGTAGATACTTTTAACGTGTAACAAATTTTACTGATTTGACTATTGCTTATGATAAACAGGAAATAATAGATCCTACTAGGAAATTTTTCTGCATTCATTTAGTCTATGATGCATCCCGTTTTTATAGTTTAAATTTAGTGCAGTAATCCTGAATATAATTAAAAATCTGCAATGGTATTGGTAGCAGTGGAGTTGGCACAACAAAAAAATTGCAAACAATTACACTTAAACAATATAACCTCGCTAATAAATCATTTAAATCAGACGAAATCTGCAAAGAACAATATTGTTATTACATATTTTTCACTGGCGATACAAGGTTTATAAAAATAGCATCGACATATTTTCTGTTTAGGGATCCAATAGAACAGGATACACTGACGTGAGTTAGTTTTGCAACAAAAATTCCAACAGTGGCGAAATATCAACTGCGCACTCCTGCTGCAATTTTAATTTTGCCCTAACGGTATTCTTTTTAATATGGAAATTTCAATGCTTAGTAATGTATGAAGACCGGCTAACACTTGACATTTGTTTGCCTCGAACTCGTGGAGTGCAGCAAATTCATTTTTCTGTCTTTGAGGTGCTGCCTAAACGCATCTGAAGACATTACTAATGAAAGTCCTTCCGCCGAATTCAATAAGTGTAATAAAAAAGATGAAAGAATAACAAGCGAAACATTTACTTCTCTGGACTGTGAAATGCCCAAAAAATGCTGATCGTTACCCCATGTGAAACAGGCAGTTGGAAATGGATACTTCAGGTTCAGCTTAGATCTAAAATGCAGTGACAGTGGTTAGTTGGAACTAAATTAAACAATTCTGTAGTTAAGTGCAAAAATAACTAACTGCTGGCTATTTCACCACTAAGGTGGAACTACACAAGCGACTAAAGGACGCAGTCATATAACTAGATACCCCAGTGTTCAATTACAAAAGTTGTTGATGGACTAAATATCGCTCTTAAAAAACATGTAACTAAATCTCTAGTGTATTCTGTTATGTTATTTGGTGCAGAACCATGGATCATTAAAGCAAATGATCACAGAAGAATTTCTTATTTGGATATATAGTGTTGAAGAAGACTACTTCGCGTACCATAGACTGTGAGACCAATCAACATTTCAGTTCGAGGTGAGAGTGAAGAAATGCAACAATTGGAGCAAGTTGTACATCGGCGCCTATTATAATACTTTGGTCACATAACGCTTAAAGAGGAATAGAAAAGCTAATAGAATTTAAGAGAAAATGGAAAGACGAACCGCCCTGCTGTAAGTTCGTAATGCCTTTGCTGGATACCGTTACGTGGTCCGTGTGAAAGTTGAAGGCTCGCATTTACCCTCGGTGCAACAACGCATGTGGTACTCAGTTGGTGACATCATTCCCTTTGTTCTCACATGAGCCCTGTTGAAGTCTCAATCTTTTTAACAGTGTACGCTATACAGTGGAGTCCCTCGTTTTCCCTCAAACTGCCTTGAAGCCAGGCCGTTATTAGGCAAGTACCTGTAGATTTTTGATAAATTTAACGAGTGAACAAGTGCTTACAAAACCTAGTGGCTGCCCCTAGTTTGGAAACTGTAGCGTGGGAATAGCATAGTACACTAAACGTGTGAGTAGTAGTAACCTGTCTGGCCTGCAACGTTACTGCGGTCAATGGCTTAGATAGCAGCCAAAGAACATATTGTCTAAAACTTTGTAATCCCCTATATACGAGTATAGAAAACCGATAAAAAACCTTGTTTGACTAATTAATTTACTAACTTTAGGGTAGTTACTTTTAGTTAACTGTTAATATAAGATGTTAACCAATTATTTGTTATACCTTTAGTTTATATTACTTCAGGCAGATTGTGGATTGCATAGGAAGTCACTAAATATAGTTTGAAGAACGGCGTAATGTGCTTAATTACACTTATACTAATTCTAGAGTTTGGTATTTTATGTCTTACGTGTAAGAAGAGTAAGAATTGCTGCAACTTCTACTCCAAGGCATAGATTATACTTTGCCTTAACTTGCTCTGTTACAGTTTCAGCCGTTTCTATTTTCTTCAAAAACAAATCAAAGGCGAGTTGCGACGATGGAGTTCATTTCATCCACGCTGGAAACCGGTAATTTAGCAGCTAGTTTCCCCAAATCCCAACAAAGACGCTTGCGTCCTTTATTAAATATCGGAATGAGCTTTTCCTGAAGTTACGAAAGCTTAGTTGCATACTAAATTTTTATTTGCGGGCTTGGTGTTTATATCGGCTTAGGTAAAATCAACAACTCTTCCTGATTTGAACTCAAGGCCACAGGCAAAGTTGCAAGCAAATTTTATAGTCCATTCCCATTACTTGGAAGAATTAGAGCCCTCTTTCCCAGATTTACATCTTTAATTTTTAGGGAAGTTTTGAATGGTGCGGTAAATTGATTAAAGGGTTTGCCGGGATTTGTCCTAGTTATAACTTCCACGCTTTTTATGACTGCAACTCTTCTGTTTGTACCGTTGGGAGGTGAAGGAGTCCAAATTGGGTTAGCAGAATTGTGGCGGCTTTAACTTCCGATATTATTTTCGGCCTGGTAGCATAAAGTTCACTTTGTTTCCTAAGCAACTTTTAGCTTCTAATCGCACCCTATTTTACGGAAGCGCTTTAGTTGCAAGTTATTGCAGTGGGCGTGAAATATGCACACTTACACCATAGGATTGGGATAAATGTTTAATGGCGGAAATGGCACGATAGTTGCAAACGGCTGATAAATTATCGAGAATAATGGGGTTATGCAATGTGCGTTTGAGTGAAAGTATATTAAATACTGAAAAATTTAAATGGTAGAGAAATAATCCAGTTAGCTTTTATAAATCTCTCACTTTCAATATTACTAAGATCAAATTAAACATCTAAATTAAAATTGCGTCCATTGAAGTCGTTATGCATGGTGGGAATACAGTTTTTAAATATGTTTTATTTAAAAATGAGTTTAAGAAAAGTTGCTTAGTAAATTATAAAACACCTATACGCGATCTTAAAACGTTTTCTTTTCGTCAAGTACTGCTGCTATTCCGATCCACCTTTTCTATAAATGATTGTAGCTTTATTTTTCATTGTAGTTGCCATAGTTTTGTTGCTTTTTATTAATAATCGGTTGATTAGTATTGTGACGTTTCAACCCCTGTACTAAGGGCGCCAAAATTATACATATGGTTAAGCTGGAAGTTGTAAAAATACGTTCACCCAAATATATGATAATTAGTAAAACGAGTGGTAAATAACCAAAATAAGTATAATTTTATAGATATACACATTGATTAATAGGCAAAGAATAAATTATACATTATTTAATTAATAAACAGTCCTGGGCTGTGTTGTTTTCCTGGCTCGTGCCGCAACCTACGATGCCGGAGCGTACGGCGGGCTCGTGGACGGTTCGCTAGGACGCACACCGAATCCTCTAGACATGGGCCACGTAGGTCGTTCGACTCCAGTTGCCAACACGCACGTTGCTTCTCGGGAAACTGGTTCTAGTAGCTGGCTTGTTCCGCTAAACTTGACCTCCGGCGCTGAATTGTTGACAGCGGCTGGCGGCTATAATTTGCCTTTGTAATTAGAAAGTTTTAAAGTTTACCTGGAGTCGGCGTTAGTTTTTAAATCTTGCAGTGAGGCCTGCTGCTACCTCACGTAGCCTGGACAGCATTCTTGGGACTACCGCGACTTCAAGTCGAGAAGCGATGTTTTGGCAGTCGGCCGGTGATGAATTTGCTGGAGACGGCCAAGAACTTCGGACCTCTGGACAGCGGTTTTAAGCGTTTAGAGCGGATTCTACAGGTGAGCTTCTCGGAGAGCGGTCTCTAGATGGTAGCCACTCGCAGCAGAACCGATGATGCAAATCTCTACGGGTATTAGCATTAGTGAAATTAGGTTATGTGAAGTATTGCCCTTCTGGATGCGCCCAGATTTGCGCTTTGGAATTATACTGGCGCGGGTAATTGGGAGTAGTCTAGTCGGATAAACTACGGCGAGGTTTAGGCTTCGTCGGGCTGACAGTACTCCTTGTCATCGCCCTAAGAGCCTTGTTACGGTATTAAAAGAACTTTACGACACCCACCCAAGGTGAGCATCGCACCACGGAATCAGTCCTGAAAAACTGGCACACTTGCCCTGAAATCGGTTCGAAATAGGCTAAAAAGGCCACGGCTGGGACGCTCAGGGAGTCGGGCGTGAGTCACACGATACGTTCTGGGCAAGCGTGTTGTGGCATAATATATACAGGGTATGTCGAAATTATGAGGGCGCCACCAAGCCTGTCTTAACCCGGCTAACCGGGCCTGGACGGTTAGACGGGAGCGAAGCATGCAAAATACTCCGCCAATAGGATTACTCAAGAGTTGCAAGGTCAAATAACAATTTCGGGATTGCCTTATGCAAGGATTGTAATTAGGTGTCAATCCGACCGCGACTACGCAGCTGTCTCACCCACCTGCACGCTCAAAGCTTCCTCGTTCCGTCGTACAATAAACAGTACAATGAAGGGGGCGTCTATCTGTAACAGAACATGCACAAGTCGAAACAAAACAATAGTTCCCTTAACTAACCAATCATCTATTGAACTTCGGGTTACAATGGGGCAGCAGAGTGCGTCGCCCTATATCTATACTTAACCTATAATTAAGGGCACCAGCTGGCACGCGCGCTCTAAACTTAACGACAGATGTTGAACAGTAACGAGCAGGAATAAGTAGTAATGAGTACAAATATGCGCGTCGCCTTATGCGGCGGACAGCGAAGATTTAAATTAGCACTCGCGGCATGAACAGTCTGCAAATCTGAATGAATGCACAAGAGCAGTAATAAGTACGAATATGCGCGTCGCCTTATGCAGCGGGCAGCGAAGACTTAAATTAGCACTCGCGTTCACAGCGGTAATCAGGTTAAAGTCACATACCTTAATGCGTAGGCGGCGAGGGAGCCTGGTACAGTTGAGTTGCGACAGGCTGCAGTCGTAGGTGGCAGGTACCTTCGATGTTACAACGGCTATAGGGGTGAATGCATAACCGCCTTAATGGCGACGGGAGACGCGTCAAGACGCGTGCAACGGGACGACGAAAAAAATGGGCCACTTTCGTTCTGCGGAACAAATCCTCGTAGGTCGAGATGAAGGGGGCACGACCCCTTACTTACGGAAGCAGGAACTGGGCTCAAAAACACCCACGCTACGCCGAAGACAATTCGAAAAAAAAAACCGACTCACAACCACCACACGAGCGTTCTCTGCAACGGGCTGCGGACAACTGCCTTTAAGGCGAAACAGTATATCACATGATTGCTGAAGCAGCACTTGACGGGAAAAAGGGCTGACGCCCCCGCCAAGGGCGGAAGCGCCGCACGAAAGCACACACTCTGCGACCTCTTGTTCGTTCGACGGCTCTCGGCTGAATCCCCGAGGGAAGCGTTGGCAAAGGTTACCTTGGCCGCGTCCCCACGTGACTAAACCTTGGCAGCCAATCGCAAGGCGATAAAATGAAACAAGCCAATGCGGGCCACGATGGTATCACGCCACAACAGCGTGCTTTCTAGAAGATTCGGAATTCGAAAAAAACGCCATCAGAGGGGAGCTCCAACCGACGAAAAATACCGCTTTTGGAGCTAAATATGTGCGACATCGTGATTCTGAAATTAGGCGATGGAGCCAAATAAAGAACTAAAAGGGCTTAGCATACGGGCGCGCTGCCCTAAAGCCTAGGTGGCTATTTAAAATACCAAAATGACCTAAATAAAGGCGTGAAATGCAATTAAGCATCTGCGACAGCAAAATGACTTAACAGCCTATCTGGATAAGGGTTGAGGATTTATTCCGTTAGACAGTACGCCCTGACAGGTCGGAATGGGCAGGTTGGGATGAAGAGGAATATTTGAGAGGAAAAATCTCAAGATTTCGGAATGCCAATGTCGTTTCCTTTTATATCATTTTGTGCGGCGTTATCTGCACACTTGCCCCCGCTTCCAATGGAAAGGCAACGACGCCGTCATTCATTTAGCGATGCGTTGGGCAGAGCGAGTCGAATCCTTTATCGCCTTTTCGCCCGTCGAATAGATGGATCGCTTGATAGGGCGAAGTATTAAATTTAAATATATTTTATGTATTATAAAAATTCAATACAGGAGCAAGCGTTACAGCATTAAGCAACATTTCAATTGGCAATGTACCTATATGTATTATAAAGTACTGATTATAACATAGTCTTGGGACAATAAAGTACCTCATTACTACTACTAGTGCTATAAGATGGCACAAATGTAATAATCATAACGGTCAATAAAGATTGTTTTTGTTAGGTGTTTGTATATTTTTAGGAAAATATTTCAGGGTCAAGATGTCATTTAGTTTTCTGTGACTTGGTAGTTCATTTGCATTAATGGGTATATCTCAAGCATATATGTATTATACATATATTGCTAGTAGGGCCTGGAAACGGCCGAAAACATTACGGCGCCGACATAGTCTCACTCTGAGTATTAAGCGTTTCGTTTCGTGCGCATGCCTGAGAATTCGAAATCCTCCTTTAGAAGCGAATTTTAAACTTGACCACTTCCCCAACGCGCGGACGACGCCGACGCGCTTGCGCACAGCTCACCATATACTACATTGATGAGTTGGTTGTCTGTCTCACTTACTTCGTGACCTCCCCACTCATAGCCGCTAGCAATATAGTAGTATAAATATATGATCTCAAGTTACGGCAAACTTCAATTTGATCATGGTATGCTGCGAATGAGTTTTTTTAACGCACGATATTATACAGCAAGTGAATTAAACATAATAAGCTTATTCACGAAAAGATGCTGAGCTCACGAGTACGTAGTGAATTAAACTTTTTAAATTTTTAGTTAATTAAATCGCTAAAATTTCACTTAATAATTCACTTCTTATGAAGGTTGTATGAAATTAATAATGTCACTGTTAAAAGTAAATAAAGCATATTACTTTATTTTGCTGGTACTATAAAGTAGGTTACTTTATTTTATTAGTACTATAAAGTACCTTGAACCTCTATGCCGTTGTGAATTTCAAAATTAATGTTTTTCAATATTCATGAAGGTACTCCTCTACCAATTTTTTCTGTTGCAGAATAGACATCAAATTTATTAAATTTTTTTTATTTTAGCAATCGAACATAAAGTTTTAAATACAACGCATACATGATCTGACTTTATCGACCCGTCTTTATTGACCTCGCTTGCAAATCTCGTTGGGTCATCAAATGGACTAGTCAAATAAAGACCTACATTATGTACTTGTTATATAAACAGTTCGTAAAGGAAATGTCTTCTACACATTTTATTTTTGAACAACATAATATGTTATAGATATATATCTGCATAAAATTAGCTGATAGAGACTGTGAAATAGTTTCTTATTTTTAATATTCTTGGATATATATCTTTTGTGACTCAAAATCTGAATTATGGAATATAACTTACATGAAGAGATGCGAAGAGTCCCCAATTTTAACGTACAGCACTCACTGTAACTACTGGTACTAACCTGGAAAAGAAAGAAAAACAATCATTTAGTCAATAATAACGTAGGATTTCACATACGAGCCCAGAATTATATCATTTGGCCCAAAGAAGTAAAGCTCTTAAATTTGCTGGTGTAATATTTGGAGTTTGTCTCAAATTTGACTTTTCTGCTATGAATCCTGTTGTTTTATAGTTTCACAATATTTTATACAGTGTAACACCAGCTCACTTATATGAAGCAATAGTTGAGGCAATTCGATGGCTTGAAGAATTGGATATTCCACTATGATGCTTGACGCTGTGTAATAATATACGATAAACAATATATACATGATATACTATATACATATACCTACTTTTTGTTCTATTTATACAACTTTATGTTTTATGTCATATATTTGTAATATACCCTAACTTTGACATTTAAATATATACTCTGTGTTTGATATGTATCGTAACGTCCTGTAAACCATACGATATAATAATAATAATTGTAATTGTTTGTAAATTTTGCCACAAAAATTACCAGAATTAAACAATATGACAATAGCTTTGCCACGTACCATTTTTGCAAAACGATTACAGACACCAGACTGTCAAAATGATATTGAACAATGAACAGCCTGTTTCACTTCAACAAAAACATGCTACGGTGAACGAAATTATATTTTGATCATATTTGCCCAATGAAATGAATCGGTAATTTATTTTGAAGTTTCTCGACTATTTTTACAAGTTGTTTAAAATATTGCTAAAACTCCTTATGTAAGAATATTGACCAAAATGATTTTCTTTTGTGGGTACAAAATAAAAACACCTAATTATGTGATTTTGGACTCTTATAGGCATTTAAAAAATTCAATACCTTACGTAGTAGCAAAACTACCTTATGTAATTAATATTTTTATGAAAGAACTTTTCATAAAAAAGCGATATTAAGCTTCATGTGCTAATATTTTAGGTTTGCTGGTTATTTTATGTGCAGGGTTCGGCAGAGTAATGTTGCCATTTTGAAAACGCCATAACTTTTTAACAAAACAAAACACATTACTGATTCTTATCTCAGATTGTTCCACAACCATTTGGAGTTTATGACCTACTACCAAACATTTCAAATGACTACCATTTTCTTCAATACAAGTCCGAAGTCGTTCAGTGAAATTTAAATTGACTACAAAGAATTTCGTCAGGGATAGCTCCAGTTTTGGCATGAATGCAGTTTTTAAAGTCGTTATGTTGTTCTATAGAAAAGAACTTTCTCTTTCAGCTAGCTCCCTAGAAAAAAATCTTTTCCTGCCAAGTCTGGTCTACTTGATACCCAGGAAATACCGCTAAAACGCTTAATTGCAATTATTACTCGTTCAATATATTTTTTTGTTCATTTCTAACAGATCTGTCAACTACCCATTCCTTTTTTGTAGCGAACAAATCCACCTTCTTGCTATTTTCTGACCCATCTGCATGGCCAGTCGACGTGGTGCATCCACTCTGCCACTGATGTCCCCAACGTCCAACTGAAACGCACATTGTACTGCAGTGATTTACCTCAACCTTGCACATTGCTCGACCACAAAAAATCTTGTTTGCAAAAGCCAATGATCTATTTTTATTAATATATCAAATCCAAAAGTATGTAAAGTCTATTGCATGTTTGATCTTTAAGATTATTGCATCCTGTCCAAACTTATGACGTTTTAAAAATGGCAACTTTAATCTGTCGAACCCTGTAGAAGCAAAACATTCTTTATAGCAATGGTCTTATACTCTGCTATTTTTTTTTAATTTATAGTTTCCTCATCTAAAAGACGAAGGAAGTACTGTAATTACAAAACAATCACCTTCCGAGAGTTCTTCTTATCGACACGTTTCAGGGTCCCTCGATGACGAAAATCAGGTTTTCTCAATTCCGCCTGTCTGTCTCTCTGTCTGCCTGTTCACGGTATTACTTAACAAATATTTGTTGGAGGAAGACCTCACTTTGCATGGTGTTTATATATATATATATATATATATATATATATATATATACTAGCTGTTACCCGCGACTTCGTTCGCTCGAGGTTCGTTATTTGTGCATTAAATAATGACTAATTGTTTTCTGTCATCCCATCCCATCCCATCCCATCCTATTCCCGTACCCTTCCCGTCCCTTTCTCCGTCAACGTCTCCGTACCGTCCCATCCCGTCCCGACCCGTCCCCTCCCCTTCCATCCCACCCCTTTCCTTTCCTTTCCGTCCCGTCCCGCCCCGTCCCGTCTCGTCCCTTCTCGTCCCAGCCCTTCCTTTCCCGTCCAGTCCAGTCCCGTCCCGTCTTTTCCCGTCCCGTCCCCACCCCTTCGATCCCATCGCTTCCCTTCCCTTTCCGTCTCGTCCCATTCCGTCCCACCCCGTCCCGTCCCTTCCTTTCCCGTCCAGTCCAATCCCGTCCAGGCCCATCCAGTCCCGTCCCTTCCCGTCCCGGCCCCACCCCTTCGATCCCATCCCTTCCCTTTCCGTCTCGTCCTGTTCCGTCGCGCCTCGTCCTGTCCCTTCTCCTCCCGTCCAGTCCCGTCCCTTTCCGTCCCGTCCCGTCCAGTCCCCTTCCATCCCATCCCTTCCCTTCCCTTTCCGTCCCGTCCCGTCCTGTCCCGCCCCGTCCCGCCTCGTCCCGTCCCGTCCCGTTCCGTCCCTTTCTTTTCCGTCCAGTCCAGTCCAGTGCCGTCCCGTCCCGTCCCGTCCCGTCCCTTCCCTTATGTCATGTCCACCTTCTTGGACTTAAAAATAAATGCCATTTTCGCAATCAACGTCCCAAAAAACCTCAATAACGACACCCATATCGTATTTTAGGCTTATTTACCCCATTTCACCCCCTAAGGGGTTGATTTTCGGAACATCACAAAATACGTGTTTGCTTATTTGTTTTTAGGAGTACTCCTACGAAGTTTCAAGTCGAAATGGCTATTTAATATTATTTCTCCATACAAAATTGGAACCCCCATTTTACCCCTTTAGGGGTTGAATTTCGAAATATCCTTCCTTATTCCTTGTATGAATCATAAAGGGAACCTCTGTGCAAAATTTCAGCTTTCTAGGTCCAAGGGTTTGGGCTGGGCGTTGATGAGTCAGTCAGGACTTTTAGAAATATATATAAGATATATATATACCGGGTGTCCGTTCTCAAAGTCGAACATAGGCGATTAACATTGTATTGAACGTTTTTGCCGATTCCTGATCGCCAATTCAACTTACAGGGAAGGTAATGGTATCAATGGAAAGATAAAATTATTACGCATCAAATGGTACCAATAATAATATTCAAGATGCGATTTTTATATTAAAGTACGAATTTAAAACTTGGGAATTTTTAAATATGCCATGCCTTGATTTTCAAGTTCGATAGCATTTGTCAAAAAAATTGGTAATTAGTTGGCGTAAATAAGGTATTTTCTGTCAACGTTTGTTAAAATTATCTACAGAAAAAAGAATTATTTCAATGACGAACGAGTGAATGCACTAATGTTAATTCCCTATGTTCGACTTTGAGAATGGACACCCGGTATATATTGCAATGGTCTTTAGCCCTCAAATCAGCTCTGATTGCAGTACAAGCAAATAACAAATTAAATCACTAATGCACAGAGTTGTAATAATGCAGGCATCTGAGAAAATTCACATAAATTGTCAAATCATAATAACACTGGTATAAATGGTCGCCCAATTCGTGGGGCTTTTTATAAGATCACTAGGCGCTCAATGCTGTTAAAGAATTAAAGTAACGAGCTGTAAAAATTAAAAATAAATAACGTTTTGGGCTCTTGCATATTAATTTGATGCCCAACACTGCGGTCGTAAAAAGAAATTAGGCATGATGACTCAAAGACAGCAAAAGAAAAGTGAAGGGGAAGAACAGCAAGCAGAAGAAATCATAGAGGGGCAAGAGGAGCCCACACAACCCGAAATAGAACAAACACAGGGGGATCAACAAGAAACGCAACAACCCCAAACCTTGAAATCAGATACGCAGATGGGGGGAGCTATAGAAGCGATGTTTCGGAAAATGGAGGACATGGAAAAAGCCCGCAGAAAGGAAGCAGAGGAACGTGAGGAGAGATTACGAACAGAAGCGGTACAAAGGGACGAAAAGAGCAGGAAGGAAGCAGAGGAACGTGAGGAGAGATTACGAACAGAAGCGGTACAAAGGGACGAAAAAGAGCAGGAAGGAAGCAGAGGAAAGGGACGAAAAGAGCAGGAAGGAAGCAGAGGAAAGGAACGAAAAATTACAACAAATACTCACCAATAAAATACAAGAGCTCAGACAAGAGGCAGCGGAAAGAGAGAATAGGGCAGAGCAACATGCAGAGATCCTGGTCAAAGCGGTGGAAGGAAAATTGGAAAAGAATAAAGAAAAAGTACAAGCAAAAATAGACGGGTTAGAAAAGAAACTCGAGGATTTCAAAGAAACAATGAAGGCGGAAATACAACAAGAAGTCTTGCAGAGGGTTGATGAAAGCCTGAAAAGAAAGGACGAAGAAATTGAAGATAAAATGTTAGCATTACAAATAACAACACAGGAAAGGCTGGTTCAACAACAGGATGAAACAGATCAGAAGCTAGATGGGTTAAAAACCAGTGCAGAAGACAAATTCAAGAAAGCAGGCGAGGAAAGGAAGCAAAATGCAACAAAGATCACTATAATAGACAACCGACTTACAAGAGAGCTACAGGGGATTAATGAAAGATTAGAACACACACAAGAATACCCGGTTAGTGTGGCACCTCCTAGCTTCAGCGCAGAATTTATCCCGAAGTCCGAGGGGAGATACGGGGAGCTCCCGATGATTTTTCTAAGCAAACTGGACGATATCATTAAAACAATAACTACTGAATGCAGACGGCTACAAGTAATAAATATGGCATTAAAGAGAAATGCTGAAGTCTGGCATAGCATCATTAAATCCAAATATGCAACGTATGATGAATTTCGGGCACTCTTCGTGGAACAATACTGGAGTAATTCCCATAAAGCTCAAGTAAGGACGGAATTAACATCGGGCAAGTACATCGATAAAGGAGGGTCTCGCGAAATGTACATAATGCACCGTTTCAACAAGGCACAGTGCCTAACTCCTAAGTTGGCAGAAGAGGAAATAGTCCAACACCTGTCACGACATCTTGAGGCTGAAATAACCAGAGCGGTGGCAGTCCAAAACGTCAAGACGTTGCGCGATTTGTTGGAAATTGTGCGAAACTATGACATGGCGGTGTAGAACGAGAGAGGAGAAACACGGGCAGCGATTCATCAAAATTCAAGTTATAAAAGAAAATTGGATAACACTTTAGAAAATCAATTTCGGCCAAATAACCATTTTAACAATAATAATCAGTATAATCAACAAGACAGAAGAAACGTTGGAAACTTAAATAGACCATATAATCAGAATAGGGGATATTACAATAATAATTGGGGTAACCAGAACAGGAATAATTTCAGAATAGCGACGGCGCAGTACGCCTAATTTTTAGTTCACCCGTCTACTTTTCCAGTGGCGTATCATTAAGATTTTAACTTACAAATTTAGGAACCTCAGACCCGAGAATTTGAGTTTTCTTTTCATGTCTCTGTTATCAAATGAGCTAGCGAAGTTATTGTATCAGATGAATGGATTAAATAAAGGGCAAACTACCATAAGAATAATTCTCAATTTGGCGTACCCAACTAAATAAGTTAATCAGTCAGTTTGATCATAGCAAATGGTAAAACTAAATATTGTGTGATGACTTATTTTATTTACACATTTTTAATTACATAATTATTATAATCGTAAACAATATCAGTTGAGTAGGGTCATTGCAATATATATCTACATGAAACCGAGAAAATCTGGGACAAATTTATACAGGGTGAGCAGCTTAAAAAATAGAATCTTGTATATTTTTGCTTTAACTGAGAAATAGATCAAAGCAGCAATTTGAACACAGCTTAAGCTTTAGCCGTGACGAAAATGGGAACCAACTGATACACAAAAAATGTTCTAAAAAACAAAACATGCCTTAACAATAAATGCGTTCTATTTAAGGCAGCCGTCCTTGATCTTTGGAGGCCGAGGCAACGAACGCGTGCTTTACTTCGGCTTTCGCGCAGAGCATGAACATCGCACACGCTGGTTCGTTCGCAGGCCTGAAGTTCGAATCGCATCGTCCTTATTTTTTTATTTGAAATTGAATAAATTTGCATTACCAAGTGTTTGCCTTTATTGTTTCATTATTAACATGAAAGTGAAGACATTTTTATATCTTTTTTCCTTTGATTTTTGAAATTTTTTAGTGTCACAACGTCCACTTGCGAGGGAAGTTCTGAGTAAAGTCCTTTACAAATTTTTAATTATGAAAGTATCGTTAGTTGCTAATTCTAAAAGTCTGCTTCTTGCGCTGCAAAGGATAAGTTTTTTCTATTCTATTTTTCAATCGTCTAAGGCCAATAATAGGAAATTAAATATGAGCTGGTAATAACTGTAGCGCTGCGCTTAATCTTAATTTCCTGAGAATTATCTTTTGCAGCAGCAAGAATGAAAGAACGTCTTATAAATTACAACATTAGCTTTACTGCAGAAAATGCTTTTATCCTACTAGCACAGAACTAAGTAATAATTATTTAAGAAGATTAATTTCGCTCTGAGTTCGTATAAAATAATGTTTAGTATTAATACGTAGCAATTTTCTCTCCTCTAATTTAGCCTCTACAATATAATTAAGCGAAATGTAGATAGATAGATTTACGGTATGTACTGTCGTGCGGATTAAACGTATACACGAGGTTGTCCGCAATGATTAGTATTGCCAAATTATATTTTTTAATACCGGTAAAGTATGGTGTTTACACAAAATCAACACTGTGACATCAAAGCCATACCAAAACTGCACTTGAAAAACATGTGGACAACAAGCATTTTATGGAATACCTTGCAGCGAAGCTGGCCGAAACTGTCTTTAAAACACTGGAAGCTACATTCCATGCCGTTATAGAAAAATGTACCACATTGGAGAATCGCGTTATAGCCCTAGAAAAAGATAAGTTGTACCTGAAAAAAAAGTAGACGCGTTAGAACAATACACCATACGGAATAGACTTCCAATATTTGGAATAGCTGACAAACCTAAGAAAATGACAGATCAATTTCCGTTAGATGAAATTAAAGATAAACTAAGAATTCAGCTCTTCTCAGAACACATTGATGGTTTCCATCGTGTAGGCTCCTTCGGCAGAAAAACCCGAGGAATTATTACATTCACAAGCTACAGGTACCGTAATTTACTTTTTCAGAACAAGAAAAATTTACAAGGAACCAAACTAACTGTAAAAAAAGATCTCACTCGCAATACACTTGGAAGTTCTCAACTGTGCTGGGAAACAATTTGTAAAATGTATAGTAAAAAGATGGAGTTATCTTCATTACTAATCAGGGAAGAACATACGACTATGATAGACCTCGAAGAAGTCAGAGAATAATCGGTTCGGGAACAACTCAACGCAACCTCCAAGTTAAATTAGTACATACTTATTATTTACTTAATTATCAATATATTTCATCCAATTTGTTTTTTCTGTCTTAATTAGTTTATCTTAATAGACCTTTTTTACACACCTCGCTATCATATTGGTATTGTGAAGGAGCAGCTTCATTTATATAAATTGTTGTACTTTATGGATATCTCCTAGAGGGCTATAGGTCCTGCACGTTTCGTATATTTTTTTGTAGTTAAAGTTTACTTGTTTTAATATTTAAGATTAGTGTGCAAATATCCCAAATTTGTGAGTAATGCCGGTTGGATCGTGCCTAGCTAATAGGTTTGATCATTAACAGCTTGCAATTTCGTGACGTCACTATTATAAAGTTCCAAGAGATCATCGTTCTTTTCTGAGTTAGAAAACCCTATTTTTTTCTATAGGCAACAATTGGTAGCCTCGCGGCTCCCGAAAACTTATTGTAATTGACAGACAAAATTATTTCCACTTTTCTCAATATACTACCTCCCATTGAGCTACTTATACTCTCCTCGTTTGTTAACAGGTATTAATTAGCATTTTTATCGACAACACGTTTTTACATTTCTATATGTAACATAAATACATTCGAAACGGGTGGCACAGCGAGCAAATACTCGCCTCTCAGGCGGCTAGCCCGGGTTCCATTATCAGAGACTCTAGCAAAATTTTAAAATCGTGCGCTTTCCGACTATTACGCTAACACTTGTGGTAGTTGACCCTCACAAGGGAACTCGTCTTCCATTTTGACGGGCAAGGCTGGCCACATACCCGATTTACGAGTAAAGAGGGCTAATATAACCACCGTGTGGTTAAAACAGGTCATTGGTTTGTAATAAGAGAAAGAAGAAAAAGATAAAGCACATAATTAGCTATTAGAATAAAAAGGTATTCTGATAACGAATTAAGTAACTAATGAAAAAATAAAGTAAAGGAATAGTTTCTTTTCCAACATAGAATGCTCTTGTTGCTGGTTTTGTATTGTTAATTTAGAAGCTTATGTTGTTACTACTATTGTTGCAATTGTAAAAATTATATTCTATTTACTACAAACGCAAGGACTGTTTAAACTTGTCAAAACCTTTTAATGTAAACAGTAATTTCAATATATATTATTGCGTAGTCTGTATGGCTACTCTTTTATAATATACTTTGTTGAATAACTGCTAAAATATCCACATATTCCAAGTCGAAAGTAAACCAACTGAAAATGCCAAGCCTATCATTGAGACAATATCCTACAATTCATAATAATAAGCCTCATATAATAATTGCTATTTAAAAATTTTCCGCCATCCTGTTCATTTTCCGTACGGTTTGCTCTTCGGACATTCTGAAATGGTCCTTGACCCCCTATACAGCCTACAAAGATAATAATTGATTACCTTTCGGAATACACACAAACTATGATGCAACAATATATGCACCAAAATACAGCCAATTTGGGCGTTTAAGTAGATACCGTACACTACTTAAATAAGTTTGTTTAACTACTAAAGTTCAAATTAGTTAACCGCCAATGCATGCCTCCCCGTTAGAGCTAATTTGCGGGTTGAAAAGCAAGTTGAGTGCTGGGTCCGCGGTCAAAAAGTGCGCTAAAAGTGGGTGATGCCGCAAAGTGTACTTTTATTGCAAGGCGTTAAAATAACGTACCGTCTTGAAAAGCTGGTGTTGCGGGCAGGTCTTGCCGTAGTTCTGCAAGTCGAAAGGGCTGTAGCGCATCCAAAAAGCGGAAAGCACCGCCACCGACCGCTATAAAAGCCCCAGAGTGCAGTTTTCGGCTTCCAGTTACGTAAGAGAGCTTGATATAACGCGCAAACGGGTGCATGAATGCACTTATTTTTTTCAATTTTTATGCTTAAAACCGTGTATTTAGTAAGATTGTGTAACTCCGCGCCATCACATTCCAACCCGGGGATTTTTCTATGGGTGTGGTTCAGAGAACTGGGCGACTTTGGGATTAAATGTCATATCTATTTACGCTTTCTACCAGCCAGCGGAATTCCTCAGTATAATATCGTTTTAAAACAGAAAAACCTCCAGGGAGATTTGACTGGTGAATTTCAAATCTCCCTGGAGACATTTCGTGTTACTTTCTTTCAATATTGGGCACTTGTAAATTTACGTAGGTTACCGTGTTATAGTAATTGGTAAATGCTCGTAGACTCATGCAACGGTGCTCATAGTATTAAATAGTATTAGTTACCACCGTTTGTATTAATAATAGCCATTTATTCTATATATTTTTTCATTTTATACCTTGTTTATGTGTATGTGCTTAGAGCCAATTCTTTGTAAATTATACCCTTTTTAAAGAAATTGAATTTTATTGGAGTGGAAGTGAACGTTTCTCTAATATAATCAAAATACAAATTCAAAGGACCTTTTGCTTTATAAGTTTACTAAATTAACAAGCCATCCTACCTTTGAAAACAAAAAACTGGACCACATGATTATTGTTTAACTATACAATATTTGTTCTCCGTAAGGTGCCGTCAAATTATCAACTCAATAAGCAAAAGGTTTGACATGCTAAAATACGAGATGACAGAACAGGAAATGTTGCATTGGATATCCGTAACATCAACTGGGAATTAAAGGTAGAAGTTCTCTTGTAAACTGAGCTGAGTCTTATGAGACGTCTTTCTTCAATACAATATGTAACGGTGGGTTCGAATCACAGTAGGATTCAAGAAGCCGTGTTACAATTTCTATTCTACTTTGTCATCTTGTATAAGAATCTAAAAATTCTGGCACAGACGAACAAACACAACTAATTTAGATACTACGACACCCTTTTACCGAGTTCATGAAAATCTATACTATGCGCTAGAGATGGACGCGTGACGTGAAAACAGTCGTGTCACTTCGTGTCACGTCGTGAACGTGACTAGTATTTGAAAATCGTGACGTGAACGTGAGTGAACGTGAGTCAAAGTTTCCAAGGCGTGATTCACGTTTCACGTTAATTTCACGTTAAATATTTAGTAACGAATAAAAAACTGCAGGGTGCAGCAACTTTTAAACGTCATTAAATCACGAATTGTGCCAAACTTTATTTTTGAACCCTAATTATAAATCCTTAAAGTTCATACCTTCACATAAAAAAGAAGATATTCGTTCGACTGTAAAAGAAATCCTAGAGTAAATCCAAATTAACGAAAATGCAAATAAACGATAATGATGAATACATAGCAAACGACTCAAAACTGGCATCAGGTTCCTATTTTTCTACACTTAGAGATAGCTCTGACGATGACACATCTAATTATGATGATGTCGATACAGAACTAAATTACTATGTTAAATTAAAATGCGGAAATGTAGATGACATTTTAGGACGTTGGAAAAACAGTGTAAATACCCCTCTGTTAAAAAAATTTGTTGGAGAAGTTTTAAACATATCACATTAAACATAAGTTCCGCTACAAGAGAAAGAGTATTTTCTACAGATGGGCGAATTTTAGAAGAGCGCAGAACTCGACTTAACGCTGAAAATGTTGATTACATATTATTTTTAAATCAAAATTTTAATGTGTAGATGTGTAGATAAACTTATTATTCTAATAAAAGTAATGTTTTGTTTTGTATACTGGACTTAACGCTAAAAATGTGGATTACATTTTTTTTAAACCAACATATCACGTAAATTATGTCACGTGCAAAACATACTTTTAGTTCTCTTTAGGGTTTTTTCATTGATTTTAAATTGGAACATTCTGTTCTATCTGAATTTAAATTTTGAAATAAAAGCTGCGTGTCACGTCGTGAGTGGCCTATCACGCCGTGAACGGGAGTGAACGTGAGCGTGAACGTGCGTGAACGTGAGTGTTTAAAGCAAGCGTGAAACGTGCGTGACGTGAGCGAAAACTCACTCACGCGCCCATCTCTACTATGCGCTCTAGTTTATAATAGCAAAGAGTCGCTGATGATCGACTATTAAATCCATTTGAAAAATAAAATATAAAATAAATCGTACTAGTTAATTAAACAGTAAAACTCGTCCCCTACTATAATTAGAAAATGCACAGCCCAGATTTGTAATTTGAAGGCTTTAATTTTTAACTACTTGAAAACGAATTACAGGGATTTGCAAAGACTTAATTGGGGCTTTATGGATTACATGTAGTCGCTAATCCGCATACGCTTTTAGGAAATTATTATAAAACCATCCGGCTGACGCGAAACGGGCTGTTCTGGCGTAGTGGAGTTGTAAATGAGTTTTAATTTATTAGCACGCATTAGGTGTAATTTGGGTTTAAAACTACCTGACAAATCGCTCTACGCATTACCGGTCGTTGGGATGCCGAGTTCGGAGCAGAAAATTGTTTAGTTTGTCTCCTTTTGGCAAGAATTACGAGGCAAACCGATTCTGCAAGGTTAGCTTGGAATGCCAAAAAATTCTTCATACAAACATTTGGCGAAAGTAATGCAAGGCATAAAATTTCATTTGGGCCGCGCTTGTGTATTTTCTCGACAGCCAAATAAACATTAAGGCGACGTTTTTTTGCTCGTTTTGTTATTTTCGAGGGTTCCGAACGGTGTTTACCTTGGCAATACGAGAAAATGCAGTTCGAAAAATTATCGAGAAAACAGCCTTGAAATATTCCTGTGCCGCCCGTGAGACGTAAAATTAAAAAATTGCTCTTAGGCAAAATTGGGAATTTTTGGCACTCTCATATAAGTATCCAAAAATTATTTGCTTTGTGCAACTAAGCGATTTTCCTGAATCAACCGTCATGTGGCGCAAATTTGAAGCGAGTCGATAACGCGACTGACAGCTGCCTCTCGGGATTTTGGAGATTTTATGATTAATTTTCTAAATGTGGCGAGCTTTTTAAATTGAAAAGCCCTGTAGAACCACCTTGTATGCGACGCACTTACCACGGAACCGATTTTAATAGCGTTTCAGTGTTATTTTCCGCAGATCCTGACGTGTTGAAGCTGTATTTTTACCACAGCAGTTAATGTTATGTCATATTTTATCATGTTCACGTAGGTTAATTAGGGTAATAAAGCTGCACGATTCATGAAAACGTCCATTAAGAGCTTAATTTGGTGGGAATGTAGAAATGGGTTGGAACGTAGGTCAAGCTATTGTCCTTCCGTCTGAAAGCTTTTTGTCCAACAAAGAAAACTGTCTATGGAATAACAAAGCAAAGACTTCCTTCCAATTTCCTATTGCTTTATGTGCCTAAATTTTTTAATTTTTAGCAGACGAAATTGGCGATAAATCTATATCCCAACGCATTCTACCAAACATTAATATATTCAATTCAAAAAGTTATAGGCGTTTAAACATGTAAGAAGAAACTTTCTAAAATATTTACTGAAAATTGAAAAGAATTTTTATTTAAATATGAATAATGTATATATTTTTCCTGAAAGTCGGAGTTCGTTACCGTAAAATCGGGTGACTTTGCAATGGCGGGTGAGTTTGCAAAAAATGAGATATTTATATTCGTCATAATTTTTTGGGGTTGCTAGTATTGCTAGACACCTGAGGGTGTAGCTGTGTCTTTCAACAGGTTTAGATACCCAGACGTGGTGTGGAGTCGTTGTGAACGTTTGGCGACAAGAACTCTGCGAGTAAGTACCGAAGTGTTTTTTCGTAAAATTTAATAAGTGAAATGCTAAGGGATCTGGAGAATTATACAAATGTCTTGCACAACGCTTCATGGAGTTTTGCAATTTATTTATAAAATGACGCACTTTATGTTTTTTTGGGGTGACTCTGCATAGTCAGTTGTACATGTTTTTTTATAGTAAATCAATACTTTTATTGTTCTTTTTTGCTTTTTATTGCAGAATAGTGCCTAGAAAGCACAAAAAAAATTGGAGCACAACATTACCGGAACTACACTGAGGAGGATGTGATGACTGCTCTCTGGACAGGTCGTCAAGGGCTGACCTTCCGAGATGCATCTACTACTTACAATTACAAAATTCCATTACCATCATTATATTATAAAAGGAGTGGAAGACATCCTGGTGCACCAGGTGGTCAAACAGTATTAACAGAGGTTGAGGAACAACACTTTGTGGATGTTTTGATAGCAACTGCAGAGTTTGGAGCACCACTCACCATTTTCGACCTTAAAATGATAATAAAATCTTACTGAAATGGAAGGGAAAACTATACAGATATGCACAATATATGTGTTAAATTTGTTTTATACGAGAAAGTTAATTTATTTTTGTATTTTTATAAAATAAAGTTTATTTGCTAAAAAACGTGATGTTTTTCCGAGAAAAAAGGCAGAAATTCTTCAAAAATTTTTAAAAGAATTTCAAAACTTTTTAAAACATTTTTAAAGGTGCAAAGTCATCCTGGGGTGGGTTTAAAATGCAGAAATCGTCAAATCTTATGCGTTTGCAAAGTCACACTATGGTCGGGTGGCTTTGCACACGATTTAAAAAATTAAAAAAATATATTTGCGATTAATTTTGTAAGACTTTGATGACGTGTATGTATTCCATATATGCAAAAATACAACATACTTGAAGCTCACAAAAATTGGTGGAAAAATAAAAAAAAATATTGACAAAAATTAAAAGGTAAGGAGAGAATCAGCTAAAATTTTTTTTTGTGATTTGAACAACTTAATTAGTTCATACTAATTTTCTTAAACCTGCAATAGGTTATTTCATGATAAACCATGAAATTAAAAGAAAATATAAGCAAAAAAAGTATTAGTCAAGTATAAAAAATGTAAAATTTTAATAAAGTTACGTTTCGCTGCAATTATAACAAAAATACGCCAAAAACGTGCAGTCACCCGATTTTACGGTATCTTATAAGACCTAGTGCCGGTCAAACCAATGAAGCAACTGACGCACACCTATTGTTTGACAAATCTGGCTTCTATGTTAATAAAGTGTAGTAATAAGAGTACTTTCCCAATGGTGGTATTATTATAGTTTCTATCGCCAGCAAATTGTGACACTGACACGCAACGATATGTGATTAGAATAAGTTTGCAAAACTTAAATCCTTAGAACGTGCGGTTTTTCGCAAGTTTGATTTCACAGTTTATACGCTTAAAGGTTCTTATGAAACTGTCGGTGGCGTAGTTATTACATATTGTGAAGGCATTGTTCTTGTTAATTTTTATGTGCGGTAGAAATAATATTTATTGATGTATAATAAAGCCGAAATTTCCGTATTTATAACTTGGGGGTAACTAGAGCTTTTATAGTAATTTGAAGCGCCCTGGAAACTTTTCCACGATGTTTTTTAACATACAGCTAAACATTTGGAACTTACTTAATTTTTAAGGAAAATATTGATTGCGACGATTTGCTATTATCCTCTTTACTTCTATTTTTAGAATGAAGCATTATATCAGTTTACCAGTAACTTTGCTCGTATTCCACTGAAATTGCCTAGTATATTTTCGATTTCGATTATTCGTCCTAGAACTTAATTAATACATTGCTACATAAAACATTATTCGTCGCGACGTGGATGGATACGTGCATTAATTTTATATTGGCACCATTGGTGATTTCCCTATTAAGAAACGTTCGTTTAGTTAATGTTCGAAAGTGTTTGTAAGAAGAACATTTTTTTGATAAGACAACTATGTCAGGTCAGGTTAAAAATCAACGCCGCCACTGGTTTTTGTATGGACGCAGAACAGGCGAGTAAATCAGCAGTGGGCCACTAAGCATCAAGCAGAGAGCTTGTACAATGTTCATATCTAACCGTTATCCTTCAGTGAATGTATCTATTTGGGGATCACTTACTGTGTTAATTTTGTCGGACATACTCAGTTTTCGAAGCATAATTCGTAGTATTTTGTGGAAAAAAGGTCAGTTTGGTTTCCGATCGGATATATTTAAAGAAGTCCTTCTATCGCTCTGCTGATAGCCTGTATAATGACTCCCTATATTCCGAAGCAGCCCTAGCGAAATATCTCAATGTTAGCATGTAGACAGACGCCGATGATCGCTTTTTAAATGATCGCGAACAAACTCCCTTTTATTGTAGACTCGGACACACCCCTCACGTTGAGCTACTGGTTAGGTGTAGTAAACACGGTTACGACTGTAACAACCACTAACGAAAATTCACAAATAATTTTCTCGCAATTAAAAATATCACAAAAATTTGCTAGACCTTTACTACTTGAAATGGAAATTTAACCTAGCTCGGCTGAGTGTGTTTCTAATCGCGGTTGCGGAAGCGGTAGATTTTAACGGAGAGAGTATGAATCTGGACTTGTAGCTTGCATGTGACGCCGACAGGTTCTCGACGAGTGAGGTGTTTGGTGGTGCGTGCAGGGGTGGACGACGGTAGACTAATTTTTTAAACCTGGATACAACTAAGTTTGCTGCACAGAGATTTAGAAGTCCTACAAACATTACAATTTGGCAATTTCGTGGTCAGGAAGCCAATCAAGCAAGCGGCTGTGTAACCGAGTGGTGCACTATTGGAAGTATCGCGAACCGAGTTGCAAGAGTCCAAGTTCAGCTGTTACGCATCTGACGTTCGTTAATCATCATTGCAGGTGGGCAATTTTTACTGTGACTACTTACAACAGAAGAGTCGCTAGGAAGGCCGCAATCAAGTAGGTCATAGCGCGTCAAGAAGTGTAAGCGCTGTAGGCTGTCAGCACAGAGTGCAAAGGTAGCATTTGAAGCGGCTGTGTGTTAGTGATTTAATTTTATGGTTTTGAGTGCACTATGTTTGCGCGTCTGCGCAGCAGCAACAGCTGGGAGGTGTGCGTTGATTATAATCAGTTCACTTATTTGTTTGCAAATCAGCTGGTCATGTAAATTCGTCCAATTTAGCTATGTAACTGGACTTTGTTATATGTAAACTGACTGTGTAAGTAAGTTGTTGGCACACTTTCAGGTTAGAATACTTGACAGATACCATGTTATAATATCTACGTACAACAACATTTGCATTTTTAGTTGCTATTAAAGTAACTTTTGACGAGCAAATTTACTCTATTCGGCATTTTAATGTATGTTTAAAAATGGTTCACTGTTCCAGCATGTTTTAATTAAAAATATCATGCAACCTAAATACGAAATTCCTCCTGCAATATATAATTAATTTGGCAACGTTGTGGTTCTCTTTGCACTGACTAATATTTAGAGGATATGTGAGGTTGTAAACAAATCTGTAATAGATTTTACTCGGAACTTCCCCTGCAAGTGGATGTTTTGAAACTAAAAATGTAGAAAATATCAAATAAAACCAGAGTGTTTAAGATTATGTACAAAATAGGTACAAATATCTTAATGTTGCTAATACTACTGAAACATTAAATGGAAACCCTAATGCGCATTACATCAGTTGCAAATAAAAAAGATGCAGCCAATGGGATTAGAACTCGCGCGCTCCCAGTCACAATCCGATTGCTATTTTTAATCAGCCGCTTACAGCATTGTGCTACCACGGCTCAGTTACTAATTTCGCTTCCTCGCGTTATTTTTAGGGCACCCATATAAATGATGCGCTGACTTTACCATGTCCAACCTGTATTTCATCGGTTCCATTTGCGTTCAGAATAAAAATTTGTGGAAGCTATTTGTTTTATATCCTTCTGAGTTAAAGAAAATATAGACAGTTTAATTTTTTTAAGGTGATCACCCTGTATCTATCTGACTGAACGTATATTCGGATTCGAGCGCATCCAAAATATCGGCTACCTCCGATAAATAGTTCTTGAGCTATACTGCTAAGAGGCAGGCCAACAGACAGACAGACAGATAGCCAAACAGGCAGACAGACAACCAAAAAGACGGACGGAAGGAAATAAAAAAACAAAATTTCTCTGGCAACAATAGCCCTCTGGATCCTCTTCGCAGTCAAGACAGCAGGCTTTCTGCATCAAAACAAAGCGAGATACACTAAGGCTCCCGTACTATTGCAAGTTTTTGCTTTATTGCCGCCTCTGAAGCTACCAAAGATTGGATACAACTCCAAGATGGCCTCAAAGTCGTAGGGTTACAACAATGATTTCTCTGGTAACTACAGGATACCCCAAACCAACTCTTATTGAAGTCTCCAATTCGAATAGTGCCCTAAACAACCCCAAATTACTGGCATGAGCACTCAAATCGACTCAAGTCCATGCCTATAGTACCACCCAACACAATAAAGCCACGATTATGGGCAAAGTTAAGCTTAATTATTGGCACTTTCTATACTCAACCACCAAACACCAAATTTGTTGAAGGTGTCCCAGAACAAAACTTATCTTTCACATTAAAGTTATCTCCTTTAAATTATACTTCATATCTACAAACTTGATTTCTAAATTATCAGTTTATAACTGTCATATATATTTCTTACCATAATAACATATTGCCGAATCTGTAAGTATTAGCATTAGCATAACATCTCAAACGTAGCTCCTTTCATTTATAAGTTGTGCATGTTTACTTCGAAATCTATATTATGATTATTATAACACATAAATCCGTGTGTTATATTATGAATAGACAATGGTCTCCTGTGTAAAACTGCAAGCTTGCAACCTTGAACAATAATAGCTTCTTTATAATGAATTGCAAGTCTGCAACCTTGAACGCACGTGGCTTCCTGTCTCACGCTCCCTTTTAGAGATAACGCTTATCTTAGCTGATTAGGCATAGTATATATACTAGTAGCTTGCACCTCTAAGTTAAGCTCCAGTCAGTCGATAAGTTCCATTGTGTTCGTATCATAGCTAGATGTAAGAAATTGTCCGGCGGCTAGCTGTGTGCTTCCAATGTTATATTTCATTGTAAAATAAAAATAAACGTTTTTTAAAAAGTCGTTTCGGCGGCCTTTTAATAAAACTGGCGCAGTCGTTCGGATTTGTGGAGGAAAACCTGGAAAACTACAAACATCGAGTCGACCAGCAACTTTCCTTGAGGTTCAGCTCTTTGCCACAAATCGAAACCTACCACCCAGCGGATCTTCGGACATCTCCAACAGGGACAAACATCGCCCGATCGTGAGAAGCGCCCGTCGACCCAGCTCCTGCTCCTCCGTGGTTATTGGAACCATCTGGTCATTGGGACCACTCTTGATCATTGGGATCAGTCTCTGGTATTGGCAACGTCAACAACGACGACCCCAGGACAACTTTTGGATAACGCTCTAGCGCAAAGCTGGACTATCCAAGTCGGACTTCAGGACCTCTGTGCAGGCCAGCCGACATCAATAGGATCGACGCATCCTTTTTGAAGACAACAGGACGTAGCTTGATCGCACGCCGTTCGTCAATTTTAACGCACAATGTAAGTGCATATTTTTATAATAATTTTCAAGCTTTAGAGAAAAAGCAAAGGTATATTTTTATAATAATTTTCAAGCTTTAGAGAAAAAGCAAAGGTATATTTTTAAAAATAATAATTTTCAAGCTTTAGAGAAAAAGCAAAGGTATATTTTAAAGGCAACCAAGTAACGACTATTAAAGCGTTCGCCTAAGTAATAATTTTCAAGTTTTAAAGAAAAAGCAAAATAATTAATTTTAAAGGCAACAAAGTAACGTAATATAATTTTCAAAAGTGATAATTATTAAAGCGTTCGCCTAAAACAACAAAGTTAACTAATATAAAGTTTTAAAAATTATACTAACATAGTTTTAAATATTTATTTATAAGTTCAGGCAAAACGTAGTAAGCCAGACCAATTGCTGCACATACTAGGTGTGCTTAATTTGCATTTGTGCTTGCGTTCTTGCGCGTAGGGCACCTACCCCCCTATTAGAAAAATCCCCTAGTCAGTAAATTGTTTACTAACATAAATAAAAATTAAAAATAAGTGAAACAAATAAAGTAAAATTAATTTTTGTCAACAAAATTTTTATGTTAAAGGAGATCTTGAATCATTAGGTAAAACACCTATAATTATATTTTGAAACAATTGTAAAATTTTATGTCACGAGACCGATCACGCTCACCAAGGAATTCTATCCCTAGAATTTTATTTTTAAATAATTGTAACAACATTAGCAACCCAAATATGGTTGATCAAAACGCATCATTGTTTCCCCCACATTTTAATGTAGCTTTATTAAATGAAATTCCCACATATGATGGTAATCAAGCCACTCTTTCGGAATTTATCAGATCCGCAGAAATCATTGCAACTAAATTTTGTACAGAAAATTTAAACGATTATATCAACCAAGTAATTTTGAATTCGATAAGGAATAAATTAAAAGGTCAAGCGTTAGAAGTAATCACAGGTTACGAGTATGATACTTGGAAAGACTTAAAAAATGTCTTAATTGAAAATTTTGGTGACCAAAGGTCAGAATTGAATCTCTTAATTGATTTAACTAAATTAAAACAGAATAAAGACTCTCCCATAGAATTTTTCAATAAAGTTAGAACTCATTTAGCTATTTATAATTCAAAAGTTTCTCTGAGTCAAGAATCAAAAGATATTATCACTCATAAATTAAAAGCTAACAAAGATTTAGCACTTCGCACTTTTACAAGTGGACTAAATGAAAATTTAGGAAGCTTCATAAGAAGTAGAAACCCAACTTCACTAGAACAAGCCTTAAGCATAGTAAAAGAGAAATTGATATCAGATATTCTCAAAATCAAAATCATTTTCAAGGTCAAAAATTAAACAAACCAAATTTAACTTCCAATATTCAAACACGAAATTCATATGAACCTAAATTTAATAACCCAAATTTTATGCAAAGACCATTCCAACAAAATCGAAGTAATTTTAACCAAAATCCTAGAAGTAATTTTAACCAAAATCCTAAAAGTAATTTTAATCAAAATCCCAACTATTTTAAAAGTCCAACGAATTTTAACAATCCTAATAATTCTAGAATAACTCAAAATTCAAGCTTTAATGCATTTGCACCAAAACCAAATTTTTCACCAACAAATAAACCAGAACCTATGGACTTTAGCACTATAAAAAGACCAGCTACTCAACAAACAAATTTCCCTAATAAATATCGAGCAAATTCTCAAAACGTTAATAGAAATTTTAATCATTTAAATTATCATCAAGAAAAACCTCCGGATGAATATGAAGACTTAATCGAAAATTTATTTGAAAATGGAGAATTTTCAACTCCAGAAAATTTTAACGAAAACCTTCAGGAATATTCTGACCCTGATAATTCACAAGACTTAGATCACACCCCAGATTATTTCGAATATCCAGATCCAGACGATACTGTAAATTTTCATTAAGAGCCTCGGAAAAGCATATTTTAACTTTTAATATAAATTCAAAATCAGATCTTCCTTATATTATAATTCCCGCCACTGGCGATAAACTTTTAATTGATACAGGTAGCTCACAAACAATAATTTCTCCAGAATTTGTACAACAACATTTCCAAATTATATTATGAAACAGAATTCGAGATAATTACATCTCATGAATTTCTCAACATAACTTAATTGCAGATTTACCAATCCCAGTCTTTTTTATGAAAACGGAACACATACATGTTATTTATATAATTTTAACCCAGACTATATAGGACTTATTGGATCCGACTTATTTTCAAAATTATCCGCACGAATAGATTATAAATGGATGCATATTCAGACAGAAAGAGCTACGATACCATTTTATTATAACCCGTAAAATTTATCAGCATAAAAAAAATGAAACTAAAATAACTCCAAAATTAAAATTTAATGAAAAAGGCATGACTAAGCCTTCAGCAATTGAAATCATACAATAATCAATTTAAAACAAGCGTAATTAATACTTTAAATGAAATACAAGAAATTAATATTTATAATCCTTAATCTTATAAAAAAATAAAAATTATGAGCTCAACAAAAATCAGTCTATCAGACTTAACAACTTTAGTATAAAAACTTCAAACATTAAAAGTATTTTAGATAATTAATTTAAATAACAATTTTTTAACAACTTTAATATAAAAACTTCAAACATTAAAAGTATTTTAGATAATTAATTTAAATAACAATTTTTTAACAACTTTAATATAAAAACTTCAAACATTAAAAGTATTTTAGATAATTAATTCAAATAACAATTTTTTAACAACTTTAATATAAAAACTCCAAACATTAAAAGTATTTTAGATAATTATTTTAAATAACAATTTAAAAAAAAAACAATTTAAGACTAAAACCAATGCACATATAATTTCAAAACTGACGAAAAGTCAATTCATATTTAGTAATTCAAACATAAATTTGTAAAATATTTAGATTATATAGCTACCTACTACTTTAGAAGGAATAAAATCAGATTCATCTAAAAATTCAATAATCAAAATTTCCCAGCACTTAAAAATCTAAATAAAATAATTTTTAACCAAATAGTCTACTAAAGAACATTTATCAAAAATTTTGCCAAAATAACTAAATTTTTAACCGTGTGTTTAAAGAAAAAAATAAGATTGTTCACACCCTTGAATTTTTGAAAAACTTTAAGTATTACAAATAAATTCTAATAAATAAATCAGTAACTTCAAATATCAAAAGTATTTTAAAAAAATAACATCTTAAGAAAAAACTTAAGACTAAAATCATTTAAATCAGAAAAAACTCAAATAAAAATTACATTTAACAAACAGACAAGACCAGCATAATATGGTATTTACAATTTTAATAATCACAATATTTCTCGCGTTAAAACTAAATGTTCATAGCAACATACCTTTATAATTGATATTGCTAAAAGAAAACAAAGAAAAATATTTACAATTTTAATAGTTACAATATTTCTCGCTTTAAAACTAAATGTTCACAGCAACATACCTTTATAATTGATATTGCTAAAGGAAAACAAAGAAAAACCTTTACAACAATTTAAAATTAAATTCAAATTCAGAAAAATTGAACATTCCAATTAAATGAAAAAATATGTGTTAAAACAAATTTCAGAAGTAAAGTTGAAATTCAAAATTAAATCTAATTTAAGAAAAAAGGAAATATAAAACACCCTGACTAAAAGGAATTATTGCTCTCCCTTTTTTCAGAATAGAGGGTAGTACTCTTCATCGCCTGTACCCTGCTGACTCAATCACTAGTTATACAGAGCGATATTATTATTAAAAATTTAAAAGATAATCCTGGATTATATCCCTTAAACTTAGGAAACGTAGTGCTTAAACAAAGCGAATGGACGCTTATTAGAAATATAGACTATACCCCTATATTTGTTAATTATGACACACTTAGAACTAATTTAATGAAAGTAATACCTTTACTCGAAAATAAAAGTTATGTTATTGAATATAGAAATTTGAGAAAATTGACATTATTATCAACCGTAATAATTAACTTATAATATTAAAACAATACGTAGAAAAAGCTGATAAACTTCTGAATCAATTATTTCACAATATTAAACATAAAATTAATAAAAGTCCTCTCAATTAACTTTTCGATGGACTTGGATCCGCTTTCAAATTTTTAACTGGAAACCTCGACGCCAACGATGGAGTCAGATATGAATCTATGATTACTAAATTGCAAGAAAGCAATAAAATTCAAAATGACGTTATATTAGAACAAACTAAAATTTTAAATGATACCATCTCAGTAATCAATGATATAGCAAAGAGTCAAGAATTATTAGACAGAAATATAAATAAAATAATTTTACAAAATGAGGAATTAGGCAAAAATCTCGCTACATACTCCTTAAAAACAGTCTTGCTAGAAGCAATTCAATTTTTGCAACTACTTATTAACACTTGTTTGGAACTAGAAAATGCATTAACTTTTGCCCCAAAATCAACAGATGCATATGTCATTAATTGATAATGACGATTTAATTGAAAATCTAAATGAAATTTCGACGTATCTCAATAGCATATCAGAAAAAGCTTTAACTATTCCATATCCTGCAGAGTTACAGTATTTACATTTATACGAGTCAATTATCATTACAAAAGTTTATCAAGTTAAAAACAGAATTACATTTATATTCGAAATACCTCTTACTTCCAAAACTAACGATTATCAAATGATACAATTAATACCATTTCCGATTTTTATCCAAAATTATCAATTTCGTATGATTATATCTACTTATAGTACTTTATTATTTAACGTTAAAAACAGCATTCCCATTGAAATAAGTCATTGTAAACTTATAACTTTAGACACCTACTTTTGTAATCAAAATAACTACTTTGAAATCCCCAACGACAAATTGTGCGAAACACAACTTCTGTCATTTAATAAAAATAAAACATGTATCCCTTATTTATTCAATTTAACAGAAATCAAAATATCACAAATAAATCCTGCGACATGGTTAATATCTTCCCCATCTGAAGCAATATTGGACGTCAAATGTAAAAATCAGAATTTTAGAAAAGGAATATCTGGCACTAACCTCTTACACCTCAGTTCAGACTGTCTTGTTTCAATAAATCAAAAACACATGTTATTCACCGCAAAAAGAACCTCAAATGAAATTGTTAATTTAAAAATTTCAAACATTGACCGCTTAATAATTCCTGAATCAAACCACATAAATGTTTCAAAGATTGACTTGATACCTCTTGACACCCAGAAATTGGTTGAGGACCGAATTAAACTTAATAAATATGAAAATTTGTTAAAACCTGTTAATTATATTAAATCTGATAATTTAAGTGTGTCTGCAATAATATTTACTCTGTGTACTATTCTTATGTTAATAATTTTTATATTGTATTTGTATTATAATAGAAACACAATGAAGATTAAACTTATTAGATTTTTAAATAAAGATTTTGAACCGGTTAACGTAAATGCATAAGTTTAATTTTCTTTTCTCTTTGTAAGTTCAATGGAGGCATATTTGAATACCACCCATTGAACATTTTATCGGCGGACGTGTTATATTATGAATAGACAATGGTCTCCTGTGTAAAACTGCAAGCTTGCAACCTTGAACAATAATAGCTTCTTTATAATGAATTGCAAGTCTGCAACCTTGAACGCACGTGGCTTCCTGTCTCACGCTCCCTTTTAGAGATAACGCTTATCTTAGCTGATTAGGCATAGTATATATACTAGTAGCTTGCACTTCTAAGTTAAGCTCCAGTCAGTCGATAAGTTCCATTGTGTTCGTATCATAGCTAGATGTAAGAAATTGTCCGGCGGCTAGCTGTGTGCTTCCAATGTTATATTTCATTGTAAAATAAAAATAAACGTTTTTTAAAAAGTCGTTTCGGCGGCCTTTTAATAAAACTCGTGTTTATTATTCAACAAGTCCTATGTATTAGGTAATATTAAATATTAACGATTGAATTATAATGAATCCTATTTTTGTATCGTAATTTAATTATATAACGTTTTCACTGGCATAACTAGAGAGAACTGCAGTGGGTACAATATAGCAATAGAGATGTGATGTGTTTAATATACCCCTACTATTGTAGCCATTGATTTGTTAATGACTTGTAAGGATCGTCAATTAGCTAGGATTTAGAGAATCTGTGGAAAAACAGTTTACATCAATATTATTAGAGGTTCAAACTACCCGATATTTTTCACGTGATATCTGCACGTAGTGTACGTATCTTTTATTGTTGTGTAATAGTGCAGTGCCTTTAGTTATCTCTACCTATCTCTCTACAAAGCTTGTAAAAATCATCTCTCGATTGTTTTTCAGTTTTTCTCGTAATTTTTGTCTAAATTTCCAATAAGGTAGATATTGTGTGTAACACTTCTGTATGAATTTTACTATCAATTTGCTAAGTGTAAGCTTCATAATTTACAGTTTACAGGCCTTCATCCTCGACAATAATTTATCACAGTGAGCGACGTTTTTCATTTAAGAAGATCTTTGCACGACGGTTTTCCATTAACCGTTTTGAAGATAACAACCTCGAACCAGCTCAAAGATAAGTAATGCATGGAAGGAATATAATTTGATCTGAAACAAACATAAATGCTTAGAAATAAATGCTCTCGTTATCATAAGTTAGTGAGCTTTTTGTCTTTACGTCATTCATATAAACTGTTATTGAAATATTTACTACTTTTTTGTATCGTGAAGTGATTAACTCTTCAAAGTTAAGTGTAAAAAAGATATAATATAATTATCAAGAAGAAATTTGGTGTTCATATGGCTGTTTATTTTGCAAACAGTGTTGCAGAAATGTAAAGCTATTTTGTAAAGTATATTCAGATAAATTTTGTTGCCTGCAGTTTTAAATTTAGAAATTAAACAATAAGTAGTATGTAAAATTCATAAGAGATATGTGAAGGCTGTAATATTGTCAAACAGCGCAATAAAACTGGGATTATTTCAGGAGAGTCAACTTGAGGCAACGCGTGCTGCTAATGCCGACTGGAGCTGAGCAGGTAATGGATCAACTAGAATTGCGAACATCATTTTATGGATTAATAAATAAGTAATGTAACGAACAGGAAGCTTTAAATCTAAAAAATTGCAGTTCAGTTATTTGAAGAATTTGAACCATCGTAGCAAAATTTAGTTAGGACCGCTTGGCTTGTTGCTTATGTGGGGATGTTGACACGAGTCTTACAAATCCAGACTTAGCTGAGATTTGAAGGCGGCGGAGTGTAGCTAACGAGCGGCCTTCTCGGTTCAGGTTCACCTTTAAGTTCACATAAGAAGGAAGGGGACTGACACTTGAAGGGAGCAGGCGTAATCGAGTACGCTGACCTTCTCACGTAAGGGCAGTCATATTAGAAGTATGCGCATGCTGCGTTGATGAAGGCATCTTGCTAGAAATTCAGCCGTCTTTTCTGTCTAACTACTCACTGCTAAACGCCTCCAAAGACGTCTCCTATTCAGGTGCTTGACAGATCAATAAGTACACGACTTTCGTCGAGGACTGCATGCTGCGTATCAGGTTAGAATTGTACTTACTTCGCATAGAATAACAGTGCGTAGTTAAAAAAGTGCTTAAACTCATTTCAAAAAGCTATATTCTAAGTTGACTATATACAGTGACGTCATATAGGGTGCAGATAATTTGAATTTTCATGTGTTCAATAGATCTACTTAAGTACTTTTACTGGTATATTTCCTAGTATTTTTCTATGAGGCAACTTGCAGAGAGGGTTCTAAAGAAAGCAACTGACAAGTATTTCAGGTGATGCGATAATGGTAGGTCACTTGTGTGTAGAAACTGCCGATGCTTCACCCTTGCTGTTTTACGTTTCATGATCTGAGTTGATCGATAGTCGGATAATCTACAATTAGGGATCACATGGCGTCCTGATATCTAGGTTAGAATTCCTTATTTCAAGCTAGTGCACATCCACATACGTTTCATCGTCAAACCTACCCTTTATCCTGACTGCCAGTGAGCCGGAGCAACTTTATTATTGCAGGCTTGTTTGGTTTCATGGGTTAAGGATTTTTTAGAGGAGCTATAGTACTGGTTCCTTAATTAATGTCGTAATCATGAACTGTCGAAACAGTGCTTTTAACATTAAAACTTAAAGAATGTGCAATGAAGATAAGAGAGATCAGCTGAATTTAACTAACTAAAACATATAAAAATATTTATTGTTAAACTAATGGTTTTCAGGTCTGATAACGACTTTCTGGAGATTTATTTGTAACAGGTGGGACATTTTAATTTTCTCCGAATTGGATTTATAGAACTTATAAAACTTTTTCGTTTCCTGCAAATTTGAATTACTATACCTAAAGGATGCCTTCTAATCTAAGCCTTTCCACGATTTCCAACACCTGTCGGTCTCAAAAATTAGGTGTCAATAAAGTTGGCTGTGCACAAAGTGCTTGTTGTTAAAGCTGACATTTCAATTAAATCAATTTGAAGCTGCTAAAATATTAAGGATATAGGATAGGTAATAGAAAAAGCTCCATTTCTACGTAACCACCAAATCAAGCACTAACTTTATCTATCTCTCACCCTTCTCTGTTTTAGGTCGTAACGAGTCTTAGAAGATGCCCTAAAGTGGAGCAGAGGAAACCGTCAGACAGCTTCCATAATTATCACATCGAACTCCGCGAAACTGAGAAGGCGCCTTCCAATAGCTCAGGATGATTTATTGTCAGCAGCCGTCTGTACTTTTGTCATCTGATTGAATTCCAGTGTTTTTCTTGATGGATTATTGTCAGATTAATGCGCGAGAGGAAATTTAATTACTTTGGCGTAATCCCTCCGCAGTCTCCCAGCGGAGGTTCATTCGAACTTGCATTGAGGAAGTTCATGAGTGGAAGTTCGGTAAAATACGATAAATCTGCAAAGCCGAGGCATAACCGCGAGCTCGAAATGGAAGCTTTCGAATGGATTGCATGCACGATGTGCAGGGTTTTTACAGAAGCAGCGTGAAACTGTATCACGCCCAGTTGTTCTCCTTTAGCAAACGTTCTTTAGCGCAATTTCATAAAAAAATACTCATTTCTAGGAAATTCCATAAGAGCGTTTCAGTAAAAATGCCCTGCAATTCGAAGAGAATTTATCACGCCTTTCGTTTGAGTAAACGCCGGGAGACATATTTCCACCCTTTTAGAAGCAGTATAACAAATGCCATTGTTCTGGAACGTTATTTTTGTCAGACTAGAATTCCGGTAGATTGAGCTGCTGAATGGGCGATTTTAATAATACAGGGGCTTCCCCTCTTTTCCAAAATAAAGGTCTAAATTTGTACAGCTTGCCAGTTTCTACTCACAACGTTGTGTATTTCTATTTTGATCACAAATTTAGCATGTAGGTAGCTTTAAATAGACACCTATAATTTTGCACTCCTATTATAACGTTCTTTAAACATATTATTGGAGCACGCAGACTACAGGAAATACCTATGAAGGTTGCAACGTTATCAAACCCTGTAACGATTGTGGAAGCAGTACAGTATCAGAGCAATTTTGAATATCAGTTGAATAGTGTGGTCATTGGAAATACCTCTCGATGTAATTTACTCAAAATGATATAGCAAAAATATGGCGTTAGCTTAAATAACTTTTTTCTTTTGTTAAAAGTCCAAATTTAGTCAAATAAGCGATTAAAAGTTACTGAAGAAATTAACACATACCCAGATGCCGTCAGCAACATGGACACTGGAAAACACTTAGAAATATAGCGCAAACACACCTCAAATCTGGCAGAAAGCTAAGAAAGGCAGATGGATGAGTGACAAAATCTTCAAGATGATGGAAAGTAGGCTAAACCTTAAAACGTATCACCTCAGAAGATGTAATCCTAAAAGAAATTGTAGTGTTGGCGTTTGGAAGAAATGTAGTAAGGTGCTCTCCAAAGATGAAGGGTACTCGTATATAGTATATACTACAGACGAACATAGACATATATCTGGTCCCAGAATTCTTAAGGAGGAACTCGAGAAAGCAGTAAAAGCTGAATAAGATGTGTGAGACACCGCGGTATGGCCATAGAGCTCTTCAAGTTGCTAGATGACAACGTCATAGCAATCTTCACAGAGAAATTCCTGAACTTTGGCTACACTTAACTTTCATACTTACCTATCTCTAAGAAGAGCACCTGCGGAAATTATAGGACTCAATGTCTAATGAGACATTTATTAGCGACCTTCTTCGGTTCGTCTTCAGGAACCTTGTAGCTTCCCTTACACGATTATGAGATAAAAGAAGCAGCGGATGTCGCAAAGGAAGAAATAGCGGAACTTTTACTTGGTGTTGAATAAGAAACATTCTTATTTATAAAAATTAAGTAGGACCATCTTCAACTGTTTGTCAACATCATCATCATTTTCGTTCAGGATGTAGGCTATGACCTGTTTCGTCTCAACACCACATCTTTCGTTTTCCTACGTCTCCTCGTTGTCGTGGCGTTTACATGTTTGCATTTCCAATTATCGTCTAGTGTTTGATTTTTACTCAGTTTTAGATTGTCGGAGACATTCAAACGAATAGGCTGTATGGTGTCCCGCTACGTTCTGCATAATAGCCGTGTCATAGACACAATCTAACGCTTTGCAACAACCCGGCTTCCCGATAGAGTCTTGAAAAAACGTTTCATTAATCGCGTGTGGATTCAAGCTGACTGCTCGTAGAGTACCTTTGGTTTGCTATTCATTCTTTATCATCCTGCCGACGCAACACGGTATGCTGTTACATCGCGAGTAAAATCACGCTAAGGTTTCACCGCCGACATCTCGGAGAACCTTTTCATTTTCGGCTTTCGAACCACGAGTCCCATTATCTGTGGCCGGGTCAAGCCAAAATTTTGTGCATCGCTAATTGTCCTCTCTTTCCGTCGATTATACTGCATTTTAAAGCCTAATTTATGTTATTATTTTATCTTGTATGTCTAAGTTACAGCTAACTTAAAATGCACTAGAATAATATTTTCCACTTGTGAATTATCATCAATTTCGGTATGTGTTTCAGCAGCTAAGCTGCAGGTAGCGAAATAGGTTTAAGTGTATATACCCGTTAGCAGTGCAGTAACGCCTTCAGCGTTCGGCACCAGTGCATATATAGTGAGTTCCCCAGTGGAAGTTTTTCGCACGCAATTTCCATCTCCTGGTCATATGAATAAAAAAAAATACTCTATGACCTTCATTCTGCAAAGCGCAGCGCAGTTTTGCGTACTTTGAAGTCAAGCCAAGAAATAAGGTAAGGCCCAAATCCATACAACGGGGGTAATATGCAGAATAGAATGTGGAGAAGGTGTTGTGTAAATACTAAAAGCCTGACTGTCTACTCATGCTATACATCATCGAAAGTAACCCTTAAAACTTTTGAGCGATATTTGTGGAACCTCGGACAAAACATCCAACGAAGAAGAAAGACGATTGTTGGCTGCGACTTTGATGCCAAATCCTTCAGATGGCGGTCGCCAGTAGGTAATAGAAGGGGCGATATACTGGCGGAGTGGATGCAAAAACTATGACTACATATCCTGAATAGAGGGGACCAGCCTATGTTTGAGACAAACGGGCGCCGATCACAAATCGCCTTGACGATTTGCATAGAGGGCCTCCTCAGAAAGTAAAGGAACGGTATGTGGGGGAGAAAGAAATTATAGTCCGCCCAGAAATATTTTTTGCGAGCCAGTACAATGAAAGAAGGATCAGCCGGTAAGACATTTTTAGAAGAGGCTGTATGTACAATAATAGGAAGTGGTGGAATAATTTACGAGGTATATCAAGAAACAAACGGTGATAGGGATCATTACATACTGGAGGATTTTATGGATACCATCGAACCGATTGTTCTGAAGGAAGAATGCAGTGTACTGATGGAATGACAAAATCGCTCACCTAAGGAGAATCTGTATAGTAGCAAGGCACCAGGTAACGAGGGTGAATGGTAGTAAACACAGGCACAGGAGGAAGAACAAAGGGATGATATACGCAGAATATACAAAGATAACAAGAGGGTGCTCAATAGCGCATTACGGCAGCTAAGAAATCATCAAAGATATCTGGGGTACCGGATATAAAATAGTAACATAGAAACTTTATGCCGTGGGCGGGCATTATGGAAAAAGTAGAGGAAAGGCCCCATTAGGAGTGGGGAGACGACTGTCAATAGCGGTGATATGCGGAGTTTCTCAGCGCTGAATCCTCGGCCCCACCTTATAGAATAGTATTCTCCATAGACATACCGCAAGGGATTTCTTTGGTCGGATACGTTGTCGACCTGACGTAGGTGGTTTCTGAAAAAAGCCAGCGAAGTTGAAGGGCGTATAGAATGGTAATTACATAGAACAAAGCCGTAGATGGAAATGTGGGACCTGCAACTTGTCCCACATAAAACTGAGATTTTTATATTGGCGGGAAGACGAAACTGTAGATAGTGTCAGAAGACCCGGGGTAGGAACCCAATATAGCCTGACGCAGCCAGGTCTTATCATCATCAGAAATACATATGTACATGGGAAGCCAGATTGACAAAGGTTGCAAAAAAGCTGAAAGGACATATACATCGAATATAGGTAGATCTAATGCCAATTAAAGGAGCTGCTACTAGGCAGCGATTGAAATAGAAAGCGCGTACGTTCACAAGAGCTATCCAGGAGGTAGCTGCGGTGGTCCCACCTGTGGTGAAGAAGGGGGTGTAGAAGGAAAGGGATAACGAAAGACCAAAAAAGAAGAACGTAAGAGAGGATGCACTCAGAAGTTGGTAAGAGGAGTGTAAGTAGGATAGCATCGCAAGTTGGAAAAGAACGGCAATAAGAGACATCCAACCGTAAATAATGAAACAGTACTTATAGATGGGATATCACTTTATTTTGGTTTTGACAGGTCACGGGTGTTTCGGCATATGCCTGCACCGGATAAACTTGATCGACACTGGTATATTTGTGTAATTCAAAGGAACTTTTAACTGACAACGCACTCTCCTAGAATGTACTCAATGGCAGGAAAGGAAGATGTGCGACAGTTGCAGAGTATGGTCCCACACATACTGGAGACGGAAGATAAATATAAATGGTGATAAGTATCATTTGAACAAATAAGAAATAGAGCAACCAAAACGATAGAAGTATGCGCGTCACGCTGAAGCAACGTCAAACAGGCTGTTCCAACGTGGTCAGAGGTACGAAGGAAAAGTTTTTAGTCGATAGGCAACTGGGTCTCCTTACCAGCCGAAGCCGGCATTCACCGGCTATATTAGGTAAGAGGCTTTTGAAGATTTTCTAAGGTGAAACCCCCAATCTAATACAAGTGTCCTAAATTAATGCGAATTTATCCCCGCACCATCGTATTTTGCAAGATGTAATTATTTCCCATATCCCGTACGACTCGCCCCTATGTAGCTGAGAATCTTTTAAGTTTGTTGCATGTGGTGAAATAGGATTTTCCTGTAACAAATACTGAAAGGATGCATACAGAATTCTATCGGAAACAAAAAAGAAGGAAGTTATAATTCTGGGAGAACACGGTGATATTCCCAATATGCTTCAATTATCATTATGAGCTATTGCCAATTCGATTTCAACTAAAGGGTGCTCTTAGAAGTCAACTTGTCAAACCGTGCGACTGTGGTAAAAAGTTTATAATCAGCAAGAATAGTAAGCTTTTAATATTTCTGTCTGTTTTAAATAGAAAGAATCTACATTTCCCACCTAAAATCAGAGGGAAAGGCTACAATTTCTGCATTGAAGTAATTAGAATAACAGATTGTTTATGTTTTTCGTTCCTTATTGTACAGTCTTTAAGTAAATCTCGATAATACAATTGTATTCTTTTACTAGCGTTCTGCACCCAAATTGGGCGCGAAATACTTCATTTAATGCAATTTGTAGAAGAGTGATCCATTTTGTGTGTCGAGTTAATTTTGAGGTTAGTTATCAACAAAAAAATCTACATAAAAAAGTCACTTATAAAAATTTGAAAACCCTACTACTGGCTTACTTGCGTCGCCCTGAGTCTATTGACACCAAAATCAGCCAATTCGGCCCACGGGGTCGCTCTGAAAGTGGCGTCAAGCAAGCAAGCAATGAAAATTATTATGTCTGATTTTCGGCATTTTAAAACGCTGGATGCCATGTAATATAGTATTGCGATATTGAATTGAAAAATAAACAATATAAAGTGTTATAATTATAAGCTACCAGTAACAAAACGCCCATACAGGTTGAAAATATGTTCAAACCATCTAAGAAGGTATTATCTAAGAAATTCAACTTCAAGTCAGACCATGGAAGTAATTTTCTTCAGCACTTTCACAAAATATGGCAATATCGTCTAAAAATCTCCGATTGTGCTAATGGTCGATATTTATGTTTTCCAAATCTGAGCAAATTTCCAGTGTACGCATCTTGTAATACTCCTCGATAAATGGGAAATCTTTCCTCCAGTTTTCTTAAAGAAGTGTCTCGTGAAGTTGCTATTATTCTTGAGTAAATAGAGTCAATTCTACAGTCATCCATATCCTTGAGGAATGTCCACATCTCCATGGAATCAAACCCCTTTTTATATACTATAAATGGTAAAATTAACGGTTTGCCGGTATTCGGCGAATGGTTCGATACAAATTTTTATTGTGAAATTATAGAAAAAAATGAAATTGTACTCTGTGAGACAATATTCAGCATAAGAATAGTGAAGAATATAATGGATTTATGCCAGGGAGGTCTTGCTAGGCAATCGACGAATTGTCGATCCTGAAGTTCTCGAAAAGAAGCGGAAACATAATTTAAGGCTCAACTTGCGTGGTGACAGGATCTCCAGACAGGCGTTGTGGAATAACACATTTACAAATATTTTTATGGCACTGCACCGGCAGATCTAAATTCTGACATTTTAGTCAACTCGAATAAATTGTATGCCATTCTGTGTCAACACAAATCTACTTACAGAAAAGCTGCACGCGTAGGGTTTGTGACAATATCAACTGTTGTACCAAATAAAGCCACACTCGTCGCATACTCTGTCCCGTGAATTGCATCCCATCCAGGCTCTACACCAGTGTAGAAGGAATTTTCGAACACAATCTTGATTTATGTATTTCTGGTTGTTAATACTTTGTGAAATATTGATAGTAAATAAGCTAATTTATTTTAATTCTCTGTCTAATTGATTAGTTAATCTCGAACCCTGGTTTTTGAGCTACATCTGGAGGGCAATTTCAACCGGGAGAAATCGGATTAAAAACTCCGCGGTTTGGCGATTTGGTGTCTAATGTCCTGCGTTACGTTTCACTTAATTTGCTTTTGCAGTGTCCTTAATTTATCTCTGTCAATTTTATGTTTTCAGCATTTTGTGTTCAATATTAGTTATGTCTTTATTTTGAATTACTGTCGATAGTATTACCCTTACTATTTATTAAACCATTTTTCTGGTATGTTCGCCACGGCCAGAAATTTAAAATTGATGCGGTCAGCTCTGGGAAGTTTGTTTTTTATTTCCTTGTAGTTGAAAATCTTGGAACATAGCTGAACTATTTTGGACTTTGTAACAGCATTGTCTGTTTTACCCTAGAGAACTGCTACGGATTCCTCTAATCTTTCAGCTACAAAAGTTTTAATTAGTTATCAGTCAGCAAGATTTAGTTTAACATAAGCTGCCGCACCGACTGTCTTTGTTTTAATGGTACAGCATTATCAGAGCGATTGTTTGTAGCTGATTTCAAAGATTAATTATCCCAGTACAATTGTTTGTAAATTAAAGTAAAATCACAATCATTACTACCATTAGGTTTTGATCACATGCAATGATCTAAAATGGTATCTAGGAGAAGTTTTTCTACTGTTTATAGGATACTTATATCAGGGATACTAATTTTTGATACAATGTATGGAAGTGCTTTTAAGTAGTAATTTTGTAGTTACAACTGCATGCGATTTTTATTACTTTCTGGACTTTTTTATGATAGTCGATGAACCAAACTATTTTCGGGCTGATCCATGTATTCTATGTTAATGTTAGCTTGTTATTTACTTCATTTCCAGAATATCTGCGTAATTTTATAACTGCACTACGCGTGTAAATATGTACCTTACTGTTGTAATAAAAACATAATGAAGTTATAAATTACAAAATCGTATAGGCAAGTGATAAGTGTAGCAGAAGGCTATTCTATCTAATGCGACTCTCTTTATTACACAGCGGATTTAATCATATTCACAATAGTGATCCATTTATTACTACATCGAAACCAATGGCAATCAGATTTGCACACTGGAGAAGAGCGGTCTGAATGAATTTCAGTTAGAATTCGCTCTAGTAGGAGGCGTTAAGAATGCAATGAAACAATGCGCTTTTATAATACTATTTTAACGGTAGATAAAGATCAAAGTCGTTTATACTTTAACGTAAGGCTGATATTATATCACATTCAGACATGGAAAAGCTGTTAGATACTACTTATTAGCCAAATGCCTTTTAAAGCAGTTTGATGTACAAATTTGCTACCACAAATTATATAAACGATGGAAACCAATCACGAAGAAGGAAGTTTTATGTCTGCCGGCAGAGCGATCCAAGATCCACTCAAGGTACATAAAGCTTCACGATTTACTATCACACGCTTGCAGTTTCAGCGGAAATACCATTTCCGTGTAAAAAACGTCACCATTACAAACTTAACCGGAAGCCAATAGAGCGAAATAGTCCTATAATCCTGCACTGAAGAGCAGATTTAGTTATGCCGATGCTGCCGTTAAAATTTATACATAACTAGTTCTCTGAAAGTGCGACATTTTCAAATATACGCAACTATTACACTAAGGTGTCCCTGGTAAAGGCGGAATTGGGACGAAAGCTCTCGAGCGACAAGGTAATAAAGTTGTGAAGCAGTTTTCTAGCAGCGACTTCGAATGCGGTCTGGCGAAATTGAGCTGAGCTTAATTTCAATGGAGGAGGTAAAACGTCAACGCTATTCGTTCTAAAATCAAATTTAGTTGCCTTCGATCGACGTGTATGGAATGGAGAAGTAGACATTTATGCATTTGCGTTGTGCTATGAGAAGCTGCAGTTGCTTTTAATACTAAACGGGCGTTTCTGTATTAAGACGAGGGTTTCGAACCACAAAGTGCTTAATATTTTATATTTCAACCCAGATGAATGGTATAACAACTTTGTAACTTATTTTATAGATATATGGATATTTATATTTTTTCTGTAGTAATTTTGTCAGATATTTTATCAAAGTGTAATAAATTGCATTGTCTCAGAAAGAGATCCTTTGTTATTTTATTTACAAAACCTACTAAATTAAAATAAAATGAAAGCTTTGGTCTTCTGTCTTTGTCTGGCGCCACAAAATATCGCCTGAATTGCAATTTTTTTTTGCTACGAAAAAAGTTGTAGATTAAGTGACAGGAAACGTGTAAATTTCTAATTAATTATTTGTAATAATTAGATTTTTTTTATTACTATTTTAGAAACAGGAGCAGCAGTCCCAAGGTGCGGCCTTCCGCTTTTCTGCAAATTAGGTTAGACATATTTTAAGCGCATTTTACAATTAGTACGGCACTATGTGCTCCACAAAAGCCACCTGCACACAAAAAGATGCTACGCGGAGACTTATAGTGGGGGGCCATCAACCTGCAAGTCCTCGCAACCCCCTTTTTACCCCACTTACGTTTTCCCAGCTATGCGAAGTGAAATGAGGCCTCGGATGAGTAGAAGAGTTCTATAAAAACACTAGAGGGCTTAAGACCTTATCAGTCGCCGCTCGTCTCACTTAATCCTGCTAAACTAGGAGTCGCCAATCCAAAAGATTCCAACATCCAGAGTAACTAGAACCTGGAGCAATCACCTGAGTTGTTTGATCCTTGGAAACGAACTAACGCCAGTAAGTTATAACCCTAGCCTCTTTAGCCTCTTTCTGAGAATTTCAACTACCTGAAAGCCCTGGCCTATTCTGAAATTTTTCTCTTAGCTTCGGTTAGTCGACCTATCCGCAGCAAATTCCAATACATTCCTATTGATACCTATCTTTATGATCTTTACGTTGCAGAGTGCACCGAAACTCATGTCTCGTGCAGACAGGCTTCAAGATTTTCTTCACGTTCAAGTCGCAGAGCGCACGGAAGATCCTGTTGATCAGCTCCATACTAATTTTCTTTGATAACTGGACATTTCCTAACCAATTTCCCAAATTCATATAGATTTAAGTCGATTGCAATATCACGCTAGCAAATCGAGTTATTATTGAGCCGCCGGACACTCTGCGTGCATAATTAGCCTGCCCGGGTGCTACCCCTAAATTCAATGAAGAAGCTCCAGAAACTGGGATCTCGACGCCCAGAAACGCAACTATAGATTGGTCCGACAAACGACCAATTTTAGCGGCGTTAGGCCAAGCCCAGGCGTGCCAAACTTCGTGAAAAGCTGCAGAGAACCGGTAATACTAGGAAGCAAAGCATTTCACATGCGTTCGAGGATCGAGCTGTTTGGTCGAATTTGGCTTCAAAGGCTGCCAGTGTTCTGCCGGAGTTGAAATTGCTTTGTGAGCAAGTGAAGGACGCCACGAAAAACATTCACTTCGCTTTCTCGATTCCTGGGCCCTCTAAACACTCAAATTTTAAAATTCTAAGGTAACAACCAGCGGCCATTAGTACGATAATTGTAAGCCTGTCGTTTTTATTCAAAAGCAGTAGTAGCTTCGTTAGGCGTTAGGGTCTCCAGGAACTTGCAACTTCATACCCATGAACATCATCTTTCGTTTATTTTTAATTGTAAATGCAATTAGTCTATAAGGACGTTTATTTTGTAGTGTAATAAAAGTAAATAATAAATAAACATTATATAATTGACTTCATTCTATCACTCCAATTCTCACCTCAATTCACTGTATGGCGCCATAATCATGGAGCATGTTATATACATTACAATGGTATTTATTTAATAATTTGAAAAAAAAATGTGCCACACATTTAATTTGAATCTTATTTTCTCAAAGGCTGCTGTAATGGGAACTTATCGCATGTGACCTTTTAAGTAGTAGTTTTCAAATCGTACATTACGTAGTATGATTATTTATCCTTTTTGAAGTTAAAAACAGGTGAATCTCTACCAAAACTAAAAAACAGCTGCAGACAACATTTGCTCATCATATTCAGGTTAATTTCTATACAGACGAACGGAAAATAGAGTGTTAAATTGCTAGCACTCAGTCTGTTCGACAATTCAAACAAAGTGCATGATGTTGAATTTTTTTATGAAAATGCAAAATGTGGTTTTTATTAGTAGTATTCGAACAGTATCAACTATGTACAAACTACCAACAAAAATAATGACAAACAGATTGGCATATGGAATCTACTACTATCTACTTGCGTAAATGCTACTCGACTCGGGATCACTTACAAACGATCAAAATGCTTCCCTATGTTGAGCTTTATACTAAACACAATGAACACTTGCAGGATAAACTCCAGCTGTAGTACTATTGTAAAAGATATATAACTACTGATTCCATTTCGCCTAAGCTGTTTAATCTGGTCTGGAAGATATCTTTAAAAACCTAGACTGCAAAAGACAAAGAAATAAACGTAAACGGAGAATACATAAACCACTTTATATAATGTAAAGACGTTGTGATGATGACCAAAGACAGCAGAATTGGAAACTATATAGCTCTAAATAACAATTACACAGTTACAATATAAATTCTAAAAATAGAAGATAGAAATTCAATAGACATAGATAACTCAAGCAAAAAAGTTCCATCATACATATACTAAAGACCCAATATAATATTAAAATATGAAAATCAGAAGCTGAGTTAAGGAGACGATCTAATCTGATTAGATTCGGTAGCATTTGGCAGACTATCACATATCTTGTGCTCACAACAATTTACAAGAGAATAGAAGGCCAACGTTTTCGACATATATATTATCCCTGTACTTAGCTACTTTAGGGAAACAACGACATTTATTAAAAGAATGATACGCCGCCTAAGAAAAACACAAATTGTCAAGTAGAGGAAAATGCCTGGAATAAAGTTGACAGGAAAGCTATAGAATGGATAAGAAGATAAACAGGAGTAAAAGACTTAGTTAAACAGACTACAAAACAAAAGTGGGCCTGGATTGCACACATCATAATAACGAGAAACGAAAGGTGGACCAAGAGAGTGATAGACTGAGGACCAAGACAGAGAAGTAGAGAGGTCGGCACACCATCATAATGATGGGTGAAGAACGGCAGAGGGGTGGCCTGAAATAAATGGCACAGACATGGACGAAACAGAAATGAATGAAAAAGAAAAGGGGAGATCTGCATCTATTAAGGGAGAGAATAACATTGTAGAGGAAGAAAAAGAAGAACAGTACGAATGCATAAAGACAGATTTAATAAACTTTATAATACACGTAACAATAACACGCACGTGCAGGGAAATGCTACTCGAAAATACAAATACTCTATTCGATAGGCGTTTGAAATGTTTGCGACAGGGCATAGAAGCAATTGTAAAGTATGATCAAAAATTATTTTCAACTAGTATGGCTATGGAATAGTTCTTAATTTATGAATCCAGCTACGTTTATATCTAACTGTCAAACTTAACATTTGATTTTTAAGTTGCTTACAGTTGCACCCATAACTTAGGAAATATTCAATAGCCATACTAGATGAAAATAATTTCTGATCATACTATACAGGATGTTATGGAAATGAGTGCAAATATTTTAACCCGTAATAGAACTCGTTAAACTGAACAACTTCTCCATTTATCAGTTTTTCGAAAACGCCCTCAAAACTGAGTTAAAATTCAATGGCATAAAACACAAAGAACATTTCTTTGATATGCAAACCAACAAAAACTGTATAGATACTGATAAAACCTTTAGCTCACATCTGGCCACCGACGTACTTTATCAATTGAGGTAGGTAAGTTATTGACCACAAGTTTCTTTGTGCAAGAACTTTGCAGTTTTAGTATACTTGTGTTGTTCACTTTTAACTTAGGTTTGTTAACCAAGCGGTTCGTCAAATTTAGAAGAGATAAATGATTGAGAAAATACGCTATTACATGAAAAACGATAAATAGAAAGTTGTTCAATTTTGTGAGCTCTATCACTGGTTAAAATATTTGCATATTTCTATAACACCCTGTATAACCGATTAAAAACTAGTATCATTTTTTCGGAATGATCTTCTCGAAGTACAGTGTGTTTATTCCAAAAATTTTTCAACTTCCATATCCCCCTTTGTAGACCGATTCCTCGAGTCTGCTTGTACGCTCTCTATAACCTCATTTGATAAACATTTTTGCTCTACCAAGTGTTTTTTCAGGTTTGAAAAGAGATGGTAGTCTGGAAAATACAATGCATGTGGAATCAATAAGCAGTCCAGTTCCTCAATTTTGTAGGTTGCAGTAGGGACGTGTGAGGCGATGCATTAGCGTAATGAAAGAGAATCTTTTTCTTTGATAAATCTGGTCTTTTTCCATATTTTTTTGTGTAGTACGCCGCAGTAGAAAATCATGGCGATGTCGTTTAAGTACCAAAAACTGACGCCATGACATTTCCAGCCAAAGCGATCTTTTTTGCCTTTCTTGGACCCGCAGAATCTTCGTGTTTCTATTGCTTTGGTTGTCATTTCACCTCTGGAGTGTAGTGATAAACCTAGATTTTACCTGCAGTGATAAACCTTCGTATAAAATCACATGGGTTTGCCAGATTCTGGTACAAACACTGCTAGAAAATTTGATTTCGAACACGTTTTTGTTCCCTTTTGCACCCTTTTTGAGCAGACCTTACTTAATCCATTTCTTCAATTAAAATGTAATGAATCCGTTCAGTTGAAATACCCACAATTTCAGTTATCTCACGCACCTTCACTCGATGATCATACAATCCCATATTATGGACTATCACCTGGTTTTGAAGGTCTTGTATTTTGCGGAAATGAGTTGTTGAAGCATACACCACTTTTTTTGTAATCCACTACCCTAAAAAGGGTTTGATAGCATCATGAAATGGAGTTTACGGTGTTTTTCCACGCTCCTCTGCTTTTTACCAATTAGGATGGCTAATGTAATCCTATAATACAGGTCTACATTATTAAACGTTTAGTTTGATCTGCCCATCGGGTTGAAGATCTATCTCGACGACCTTCTACCGGTCTTTCGCTCTTTCTTTCTGGTGATATGCCCAAAATGTCTTAGAAAAGACAGATTAGTCTTTGTGGGCAGGCGTGTTGAATTTTTTAATTTGAGTAAAATGAATTGAATCCTATGGTGTGCTATCCAATGCGGGAACATAAAAGAGTAGCCTAAGTTTGGTTCTAGAGGTGATAGCCGTATCCTTCCAGATCCAACTTAATTTAATGGTAGCATTCCTAACTACATAAATATATAAATTTACTTGGCATTTGTAATCAGCTGCTTTGTTAACAGCAGAGGAGTTATTTGCTCGATGAATTATCAAAACCTTTGTTTTAGAAACATTAAGTTGTGAACCATATAATCTGCTTATGGTGTTCAGTTTGTTCTCCTTGGCTAGAAGAAACTATAAGTGTAATACGAGCCGGATTGTGGATAAAACAAAAACATTTGTTCGCAACGCTCCGCGGGCATCTTTTAATGCGTTAATAACCAGGGTAAGAATTTCGTTGATCATTGTGTGCTGTTGATATTGGTTGAACATTGGTTGTCGGTAGGAGTTTCTAAGAGTATTAGGGTAGGATCGAATTGGGATCATTCTTCGTTTTAGTGCAAGTAGAATAATGGGGACTTTTTACATTTTACACTTGGAGACTTGGACACCACTTGGAGACGTGGTACAATAAGTTTTTAAGTGAAATATTCGCTGGGAGTGGTTTAGTTCTTCTGGCTCATCGTGGTTCAACTATCACAACACAATCTAACAATCTGCTCACTTTGTATATTTTTCACTCTTACTCAGTTGATGTTAGTTCGAAGGCACATATTGGTAAGGGCAGCTTTTCTTTATTGTATAAGTTGCACACCTTTATGATTGGTAAATCTTGTTGTTGTGTCAGAAATGTTTAGTAAAATATAAGACTGTGATATGCAATTGTGAAAGAATTTAAGTGTAACCTTACACCCTTGTGGGTATGCAGTTTTTTTGTTGATTAATATATATATATATATATATATATAGCGCTAAATGGTATCTTGTTGAGCCCATTGCATTATTGGGCCGTTGTTCCACCCGGCTTTAAAAATTCAGTACAGAAGATATAAATCACTTTATACACAATTTTTTATCAATGCGGGCCAAAACATTCTCAGAGGGGTAATGTTTTTAAAAGTTTAATTTTTTTATATATCAATAGGACCATGTGAGTCCGTTGATATGTTTAGTTCGTTATTTAGCCCGGTTGTGTATACATTTATATCTGTTGCACGTTGTGTAGCCCATCGGTGTTGCCAAATGTATTTCGATGTGTTATTGCATCTTGTGGTGAAATGCAGATCTTGCACACTGAATTAAGGAAGCGATCGGACTGCTCGAAAGCATTAAGTAACTGGTGTGTTCTTATAAGTGGAGTGCGACAAAAATAGTTGAAGCCGTGGTAGAAAAATGGTAGCGCTAGCTGCTGAGAATAAAGCATAAGTATCTATGTATTTTATCTTGATTCGAACTGCAAAATTCCAAATACCTACCATAACTGACTTCTTGATTTTCTCATTTAACGAATTTAATTACATTAGGCGGTTGGCTCACGTCATTAATACATTGACATAAAATATTTACAAAACTGTTAAATAGGTACACCACTTACTAATGGTTGTTCATTAATAGTGTCAATTGCGTTACGTATTGCATTCCTTAATTTGACAATTGATCAAAGACAATTAGAATACACAAGTTGCTGCAAATACAAGAACAAGAATAAATCCAAAACGTGTGAATATTAAAATGGTGCCGAAAACGTAATCTTGTTTATCTAATAAATTTAGTCTCATTGTAAAACCTCCACTGTACTATAAGATGAAGCACATTCCTCTATTATAATCACTATACACAAGACTTGGAAACATACCAATATTTTGTTCACAATATTTACAATCGACTTCGAAGAATCAGAACAGGGCCCGTTTGAAACCAATCAGTTTAATAAATAAGTACAACCGCGGTGATCAAAACGCAAATAGATATTTTTGTATCGTATCTACAATGAGAAATGCTACCTTTGCATTCGAAATGACAGATGCTAGCAAGCCGAAGACAACCCTAAAAATTCATTCGATAATACAAAAGCATTTCGTATTCGAGATAATTTTTTTAACTATATTAATATTAAACATTATAGATCTGCCAACATGAGCTTATTTGACAGTTTATAAATAATTATTAAACGATTGTCATTGTGACATCGAAAACTAACTGTTTAAGTTAAAATAATACATTGGTAATATATAAATTCATTGTATTCAGTAAATTAATTCAAACGTCCCTGTTTACGAAAATGGATCACTTCGCTCGTTGAAAACAGAATGAAAATGACAACACTGTTTGACAGTTTTCGAGAAAAGAATAAAAACAACCTACAGCACGGAAACGCCTCGAAAATCATCCAAACTTTCTCAGCATAAATTTAGATGAATCAGTCAGCAGACAAAGAAGGTAAAGCAAAAAAACGTTAATATTGTCAAAGCATTAATTATAGACATCTAATTTGGAATGAGGTTCAAAGTAAAGTACAGTTATTACATATTTTTCACCAGAAATGTTAAAAAATACCCAAATACAATCAAGAAAAATGGTTTCGAGATTAAGAAGTTTAGATTTTTTTGTATAGCTATTAAAACTTCCCTCGCCTTTGATTTTACCTGTTATTTAGAAATTTCTATCGCATCTGTATTAGGGTGGAACGAAAATTTGAAAGTTGCAATTTTTTGTTGGGCTAGTGCAGGGAAGTTGCCTTTATATCTAAAATGAATCTACACCAACGTCTTTTTGTAATCGAATTATTTCTTGAGGTTCCATATTCGGTTTGAATATAAATTTTTTAGATGTTAATTTTTGTAAATTTGTTTTGCCATTTTTCGATTATTTTTACTACTAAACATTAAAAACTAGCCAAAAGGCATTAGTAGAAGGTAATTGAACTTAAAATTTATAGTAAAAATAAACTTATTTGTAAAACTATGTTAAATAAATAAATTAGTATATACGGTAACATAGACTATATTTTATTTTTCACATATATGATAAGTTTCACATGTTAAGTTAACAATTTGTAATCTGCCTTAGTGTTAAAGGTAGGGATAATATTTCGTGACTCTAATTTTGATCGGATAAAACCATCTCTGGATTCCGAACCACAAACTGCAGCTGAAGCTTCCGTTACCAATTTAACAGCTCTTTCTACAGATTGTGTATGACAAGGACAATTTAACACCTCTATGTTACTATGATTTCCAGTAGCAATCATCTCTTCTAAATCTTGGTCAGAAATATATTGTAGTAAAGGAGGTGCTGTCACATTACAATCATGCCATGCAATCAATTCGGTATACTCTGTAGCAGTAAAATTGAACGGTGGTACCTTGAATGTTCGTATAGTTCTCTCTTCTATTTTATTTTTCCTGGCTTGAAGTATTCTGCGTAATCCCAATTCTCGAATATGTCTTCGATCGTCCTTGATCATGCATAACAATACATTTTCAGGGTGTCCAAAATAGCCATTCCTCTGAATAACAGTATCGACGATTTTTCTTTCCTTTTCTGGTAGATATCGTGAAAAGTTAATCATTCGCCATAGATGTTTTGAACCACTTGTGCAATATGGTTCTAATTTAATAGAGAACCAAACTGGAGCATACACTTTTTGCACAAATTTTACTAAAGTAATCAGTTGAATGCCGGGGCGTTCAGTTGCTACATACAACCTTAGCAATCGATTGGCGACTGTTAACCACCGTGCATGGGACATCTTTCCAGGCTTTCTTAAAGCTAAATCATTTGGACATTCTCCAGCAGCTACCGCTTGGCACATTTGATACAAATATTTTTGATCAGTGCTAAGATCGGTTGCCAATAATATTGGTAAATTGTTTTCTACAGCAGCAAAGTCGATCACGTTCATTTCTTCACAGTGCTGTAACATTTTTCCAATTGGGCCCAAAAATCCAGAAGGTCCAGTGGTACGTCCATCGATCTCATGTAACAGATGGCGTAGAGGCAGTTCATTAGCATGAAACATACATATTAGCCACTGTAATGGTCTGCTATACTCTTCTTCTAGCTTTCTTATAATACCTCCTTGCGTACCAGTGTTTACTGATGTCCCATCACAACCAATTGCAGTAATATTTGAAGTATCAATACTATTTTTCAGGACAAACGTTTTTATACTCTTTATAATATTTGCAGCAGATCCCGATCCAGGGGAAACATGTCCTATGTATTTTGATCCAGGTTCTTCGATTATTGTAATGTGTTCCTCTGTTACCAATCGGCGATAAAACTTATTTCCTTTTTTCTGTTGCAAGACAGTCTTATCTTTTCGTCCATCGAAAAATAAACTTTGGAGAGATAATGTTCCTTTATGCGTCTGCAAATCACGCCTATGGGCAGAACGATGTCTTCTCACCTTCATTCGATCAATTACTTTTGATTTATCTGATGTAGTTATAAGTCCTACATCTTTTAAAACTGCCGATGCTATAATTGCTGCCGAACGATCTGACACTCCTGTTCTATCACACGCTGATGCTAAACTTGGCAAACGAATTCTCATTTGTGAGGAACTGGTATTCTTCGATGTCGATGGTTGGTTTGGATCCATAAATAACGGAGGAGAAAAATCTTCATTCATTTTATCTACACTACTAGTAGAACTAGTGCTGGAAGAGCTGCTATGAAAACTGAAATCACAAGTAGGCAATTCTTTCACACTTGCTTTATAGTTTTGTTCTCTTGCAGTTTCCTTCGCTCTTCTTTCTATATATTTTTGTAATGCAGTAGAAGATGCAATTTCGACCGATCCTATTACCATTTTGCGATCAGATCGCTGATCCTTGAGAAACATTCGCTCTTTTTCAGGAACTTTTTTTATTTTGTTACATATACACAAAGAAAAGTTGCACTTGCATGCTGCTATGTCAAATAACTTGTCGTACTCCTTTCGAAATTTGCACACATGTGCTTTGTAGGTCTCGGATGATTTTTGAGTTGCTGGGTACCGCATAAGATTTTGGTACTTTTTATAGGCATTTTTAATCAAGTCCACAATGCGTTTACGTGATAAGATTGGAATAGAAGCTTTCATCCAAACCTGTTCTACCTTTGTTGCCACAATTTTCGAAACGTCAGCGATGGGCGGATCCTTCTTATTACACGATTTTAGTTCATTACGAATAAACAGAAAACATTTTACAATATCGCTATACGTTGGCAACACGCGATCATTAAATACGCAAATTATACCAAGTATTTCGCACTTCAAACTACTTCGCGTTGTCATGTTATTTCTGTTCCATGCACATCACAGATCACAGTTATAAATATAAGCAACAAACAATGGAACTATTGACTAAACAAGAAACAGAAGCACATTGATTATCAACGTCTGAAGGCTAACTGAAAGAAATCGTGACGAGCAGCTGCAGGTGTAAATTGCCAAATATGCATAATGCACCAATTTCACACTGGTTGATAATATTACAGGGAAAATGAGTGGGGCGCAAGCATTATAGCAGTATTATGATTTATAAAACCTCTATATCTTATTATTCAATGTTAAAACACCTCTGTACAGATTGTTTTTAAATCAATTAGTTACTTTTTAACACCAACGTTTTTAATGTTTTCAACGTTACGTATTATGAAATTTCAAACACACTATGGAACCTCTAGATTTTTTTAAATTTCAAAATATTTTTGCACACTTGATTTTTAGCCCTAATGACACGTTTTGCCTGGTAGCCATTTTAAATTTTCGAAAAAAAAATTTTTTTAGCCGTTTTCGTTCCACCCTAATCTGTATACATCGTAATCATAATTGGGTAGCTCAGAATTGCATATACTATACTCAAGCTATGGCACTGATAAGACTATCCCATCGTAATTCACTACATATACATATTTCTGTAAAAAACTCCATTTTAGTGTCCAAAACTTCGTACATTTTGAAAATATATTTGAAGAATGTGTGTTTCATCTGTTTAGAGTAGACAAATGTAAACGATTAACCACTTATAAAAAACATATACAAAACTAAGGAAAATCCAGTAAAGTAAATTTGTACAGAATGTATCAGTTAATCGCTCTAAGTCTTGAATGATTTTTACAGCTATCATTTTTTCCTTGGTTTTAATGTGAACCTTGGACCAAACGTTACCGAAATCGTACTAATCCGATGAACATGTGAGGATGTCCATTCTTGTTTTGGTTAATAGTTATGTATGCTATAAGTGAATAAAGAGGAATTCTATCCATAAGGGCAAAGCTTTAGCTAACGAGGCAAAGACGAGTGAGATAATTTCCCCGAGTGGATAAAATCTCTTTATTCACGTGTGGCATATCAAATTTTCTCCAATATCTACATTTAGGTATATAGATAAGTTTTTTATGTACACTCATTCTTAAAATATTACTTTACATGGCGATTTGCGTAGATAAACAGCTTTACGAGTAGGCATTGGAAAAATTTTATTTAGTGACAACCCTGCTCTTTTAACTTCATCTTGTTTCGAAACAGTAGATCTATGTATCGGAAGCCTGTACATATTATAATTAGTTTTATATTTGGGTACGTATTTAGTGGCCCCAACTAGATCGCAACTGTGTATATTCTCTGATTCAATTTTCAGGCCCAAAATTTTCTACAATATCTTCTTTCTCTTCTTTTAATCCGAATATTCTATTATTATTTGGAGGACTGTATTACTCCAGATAAGCGATTCTTTTAAATAATTCTCAATTTTCCCTTTTTAACACCGTAACACGTGCGTTACGAAAATGTGGTCAGATTGTTCTCCATACTCAAAAGAACCAAGAATCTAGACGGGAGGCTAACCTAGTTAACATGTATTGATAGAGGAAAATTGCCCCTTAGAGCAAATATTTGTGAAGTACATTTCCGTACACGCAAGTGACTTTCATCAATGTGCATCATAATTTGGTTTCAGGCTCATTTTGAAGGAAATCAATTTGAATCTGAAAGAATTGACAATAATAAATAATTAAAAAATAGAATTCCACCAAGAACTAATAAAGAGAAGGTTGAACCTAAATAATAATAAAACAAAGATCATGGTAATAAGAAACCCAAACCACCAGACCAAGGTTGTGTTAAATGGGGAAGGCATAGAACAAGTTGAAACCTTCAAATACTTAGGTGTATGAATAGATAACGAAGGTAGTATGGAAAATTAAATAAATGAAAGGATCACAAATGCTTCAAAGATGTACTATGCTCTAACAAATTCATTCATAGGCAAAACAGAAATATCGCGGAAAACAAAACAGTTTACAGACCTATTTTGACATATGGTAGCGAAAGCTGAGTGTTATCAAATGCGCAAAAAAGTAAACTGCAGGCCATAGAAATGAAGTACCTAAGAAGAGTGAAAGGCATCACAAGCAGAGACAGAGTGAGAAACGAAATTGTCAGGGCAGAATTAGAAGTGGAATCGTTAAAGGACAGACAACAAACACAGACATTGAAATGGTTTGAACATCTAACCAGAATGAAGGCCAGTAGAACAGTGAAAGCAGTATGGGAAGCCAAAGTACAAAAGAAAAACACAAGAGAAAGGGCCAAGGAAGACCTGGAATGATGAAGTGGAGGCTATACTCAAGAAGCGAAAAGTAAGCTGGGCGGAATCTAAGAAGACTGCGACAAACAAGAAGAAATGAACAAAATTTGTGTCCGATATGTAGTGTGAAATGTTAACCTTAAACCCTATGGATAGAAAGGATTTTTTTGATTATATATAAAATAAAATTCCATTCCCCCCATTACAGCTGCAAATTTTTACAGCCTTTCTAAAAAAAGCGAGAATACGTAACCAAAAATTTGCGATTTGAAAGTTGGTTTAGTATATAGTGACCGCCAAAAAGCCGGCATAACATGGAAAAATGTTTATTTTTGATTCTTCAAAACAGCTTTTTACGGCAATAATTGATGTTTATCTGAAAACCTATTTAGCCCCAATCATATATACAGAGTGATTTTGACTTATTTAGAAAACAGTTTTTTGAAATTGTTAAAATACAAAAGGTTCTATTTTTCGGAAATTAAGTAAAATTTAGCTAACTGAACAATTTCAAGACCAGAAAACACCTACTTTTTTTAACTTTAGCTAAAAATTTATTTTTAAACGTTTTCAATATTTTTAAAAATTTCACATACCTCAACTTAATATTAAAATTCAAATTTTTTATGTAAAAACTAAAGATTTATGATTGGAAAAAATTATATAAAATGTTAATTACTTCTTTAGATTTTTTTGTTTACCGAAAGGTAGTATGCTTGCATAATTTTTACGTTTATGCAAGGCACTTTTTAGGAGAAAGATTTTTAAATTCTAATTAATATCTATTTAAATCCCTTCTAGTAACGCTAAGCTAGCCCTGTTAATGAATTACTGTTACAAAAATCCTGTAAATGTTCTTTTACAGTTGTTTACATGAGGAGATGTTTTTTATCCAATTTAGATGTTCTAAAAAATCTCCGCATTTAGACAACTGCAAAAAAACATTTACAGGATTTTTGTAACAGTAATCTATTAACAGGGCTAGATTAGAGTTTTTAGCAGCCATTTAAATAGATATGAAATAGAATTGAAAAATATTTCTCCTAAAAAGCTTTTTGCATAAAACACGTAAAAATTATACAAACATATACTACTGTTCGGCAAATAATAAAAAATTTAAAAAGTAATTGACATTTTCTATAAAGCAGTAGTCTGCACATATAAAAACTTGAATTTGAAGTCTTGATATGTGAAATTTTGAAACATAATGAAAAAACTTTAAAAAATATTTTTAACTAAAGTTAAAAAAAATAGGTATTTTCTGGCGTTGAGATTGTTCACTTACCTAAAAATAACACACTCTAAAAAAGTCTCATTGAAATCTTACTTACTTTCCGAAAATATTACTTTTTGTATTTTGACAATTTCGAAAAACTCCATTTTCTAAATAAGTAAAAATCAGTCGGTATATATGATAGGGGATAAATAGGTTTTTAGACAAGCACAAATTATTGACGTACAATTTTTTTTAGGAAATCTAAAATAAAAGCTTTTCCCATATTATGCCAACTTTTTGGCGGTCACTGTATATTAAATATATAACTATCATTTTTAGCTCAATCGTATACTTCTGTTAGCTCTACTATACAGTCACGTGCCGGAAATTTAAGTGATTGCGGTAGATAAATATAAAAGATGAGTTCTGTATAGGGTATATTATAAAGAAAATTGTTTTATAGGTTATGACACTTAGAAATCTTAGATTTGAGTAGCGTTGAAAATGAGGAATGCGTTCATTGCAGCAGCAAAAGCGTTGCTTTGCGTGTTCATGTGGCAAATGTAAAATGAATGTACAGTGGGATGTATACTAACGTGTTATATGAAAATTAAAACGCTTACAAACAATTTGTATGTTTCTGTTTAATATAAATAGTCATTTACTTATATTGATTGATTACGATCCTTTATTATTCTACAAGATTTTTATTTTACAGGAACCCTACTAATACTCGTATCAAATAATTGTCATATAAAAATTCTTTAAAGTAAATAATATTTCAATACACAATGCTAATTGATTCAACATTTATTAGTATATAAGGGTGTAGAAATGATTTGCGCATCATAGGGTTTTCAATGGTAGTTTCTTTACACGAAAATATTTGTTTCCCTGATTATTTTAGAGTAAAGTTGTACATAGGATTTTTGTATAGCAAACAATTCTGCATTCATTTATGCTATCATTTTTGTCATTTTAAGTCAGAAAACCTAATAAAGAAAGAAACTAGAATATCATTTTTTTCAAAAATCAGTGCAAATTGTGAAGTGGTGGTATGCTGGAAGCAGATCAGGTGCAATAAGTGCCATGGTTGCCGCTACATTTGACAGATGCAAACAAATAAACAGCGAACTAACTTGTTGATGCTTTGAGATGGTTCAATAATTTCAAGACACGACTGATTTGCCTAAAAATAATATTACTTCTTAAAATATTGCGTTTTCAGAAATTTTAAATGACAAATGCTGGCATAAATCGATACAGAATTTTCTGCTCTACAAAAAACTTCCATACAAGTTTGCTCTAAAATAATTAGGGAAGCAAATATTTTCATATGAAAAAATTACCTTTGAAACCCCTATGGTGCGTAAAGCATTTCTACACCCTGTATACCTTAAAACTACATTATATGTAATGTATTAGTTTAATAGAGAATGCCGATACGTTCATTTAATCAACTGGTGTAAGATTACATAGAAAGGTCGGACTATTAGCATAACGTACAGTGTTGCCTAATTTCGGGCCACACAACGAGTGGTGAGTGTAGTGGGCTTAACAATGTCTGTATACGTTTTTCGTGTATATACAAGGCGCCCCCTGGTGAGCGGTACCCTGAACTAGATGCTGTATAAGCGATATACAACCATAGCGTTGATGAGCCCAGCTAAAAATTTGTGTACGCATTCCTTGTGCACGTTTCAATTGAATGAAGTACGTATACACGTTGATTCGTTGATGAGCCCTCACCAGGGCTCAACACCGTATGATTGGGTTACGCAGCGTGCAGTAAATATATCCTATGGGATCGATAATGACCGTCTATGTCTCTATATATATATATATATATATATATATATAAATATTGTTGTTTCAGGTCTTCTAACACTTTGCTGCGGAGAGGTGGTGCGTTTTCGATTACTACTAAGAGAGGTTTTGAATTCGGGTGCGATACGTATAATACGTGTTCTATTTTATTTTCGATATAGTATTTGACAAAGGTTCTGTAGTCTTTTACAGTTAATAAATTTATTTCTAGCGTATTACCTGGGTATCATCTGAAAACTGCCTGGTTTTTTCCACTGATCATCTGCGTGGCTCTAAAACAGTTTGGATTTTCTATCAGCCTTCCTAATCCTAAGATTTCTCCATTCATCGTCTCCTGAGCCTCTTGTGCCGCAGCTCTTGGGAAAAAGATTAGCAGGGCACAAGCAGAAATTCCAGTAAAGCCAAAGTCCACCCCAAAATCTTCTCCCAAGGCGGCAGGTGTACACGTCGCTACCATGTCGGTATTATAAACGCTGCATTACGATTATCTATGTTTAATTACTGCACTTTAGGAGTAGCTTCTACAGGGCTGTAGATATTGGACGCTTACTCCACTCCTTTTGTAGTTAAAGCTTATCGATTTTAAAACTTAAGATTGATATGGTTAGACCCTTCTCAAAAAGGAAAGGTACTGATTCTTGTCTGTAACACAGGTTGGATTGTGTCTAGCCTAAAAAGTGTCATCATTACCTTAGACAAAATTTTATAACCCAGTGGCGCAAGTAAATTCATTAATATTGACTTTCGACGTGCCTACCGAATGAAAATAAGGAGAGTCAGTTTTGCTTTTTAGAATAAAGTCATCTTGTGTCCCATTTAAGATAACTGTGCCGTTTTCGCTTGTTAAGAGGAATTACTTACCATTTTTACATATAAAAAATAGTTTAAAGCAAGGTGAAGCTATATGCTTTCAAAGTAAGTAAATTTAGTGAACAGGAATTTTGCTCTAGAAGTTTAATCTGGTACAAAGAAAAGTCTAAGATTGAGACGAATGGTGGACTAGGCATCTCTGGTAAAAAAACACTAAATACAAAGTTCGTGGGTAATTAACAGAAGCGGCCATAGAAATAGCAAACATATACAAAGGCAGCCTTTTTGGAGAACAAGAAAAAGAAAACATATTCCCCTTTTTGCATGGAATCGTTTTGAACCAAGCTCAGGTCCAGGAAGTAAACTATAAAACGGAATTTTCAGGAAACTCAGATTCTTTACAATTTTCACATGTAACGACCGGCAACAAGTGCATCAGCACATGCAATTAAACCGAAAGCGTTATAAGCGTTCTAAAACGACTACCATGCTTAAACTTTGCCAATGCATTGCAGCCCTTAGCGCGATAGATATTCGCCGGATTAGAGACAGCTAATTAAATTCCGCCGAGTCGAAGTTTCAAGATAAATAACTGCCTCTGAGCGAATGCTAATTCTCGCCGAGTTGCATATTTGAAGGTTTATTTTTTTGTTTTACTGGGAAACGGCTTCAATGCAGGATACTCCTCTGGGAGCAATATCGTTGCTTTGGTTTCAGAATAATCCGCAAGACGCGTGTTTCATTTGTTGCTGCTCAATTAGCGAAGCGAGCCCTTGTTGCAGAGCTTGAGGCGTAGTTTAGCAATAATCCTTTCGTTTTCCGGGTTGAACTAAACTAAAAAATATGTTTTTTGGGTTCAGGGGACTCTAAAACGTGAAGATCTGTTGAAAACTCAATGTCGAATTTTTGGGGTGAATCCAATACTTCCTTAATTGTAAAAGGAAGTAAAAAGTAAGGCAACCTTTACATCCATTAGCTGTGGATTTTCATTATTTTCCATCATTAAGTCTTACTTGTTAAGTGTTAGTTTGGGAGAACACTATTCATGAAGAACCTTTCTTAAAAAAATTGTGCGTTACTTAAGCCAATAAACTGCTCAATTACAGATCTAAAGAGTAGCTTCAGAACGTGACCACCGAAGTTCTGTAGATGGCGCCAAGTGAACGAGCCGCCACCGTGCTAAAATGCTTGGAAATTTTGTTTGCAAAGTGGAAAATCGCCACCTTTCGTCAAAACCAAATAGCGCATGAAGGTGCTCGGGCCTTTAGCAACAACTTTGCCCCCTTTCACAATTTCGATATCTATAGCCGTTCGAAAGTTACAGGCGATCCAGACAGACAGACAGACAGACGGACGGACGGACGGACAAAGCGTTCGCATAAGTAATAATAATAATAATAATAATAATGGACTTTATTGTCACACAAGCAACTTCAAATATTTACATTATAACACAAACAAAAATTAAGGAACAAAAAAAAATGTGTGACAAAGGCGGAGTTCAGGTGTTATGAAACACCTGTTCTTCCACTCAACCTTGTTAAATAATTGTTACTGCAACCATATTTAATTAGGCGGTCGGTAGACATTACCACTGTTAGATTTGTACTTAAGTCATTTGTGGTTGACAAAATTAAATTCAGAACTAACAGATAATTTCTATACATTATTTTAAGTAAAAAGATACTCCTAGGCACTGCGTTGACGTTCAAAAAGATACTTTGACAAACGTCGTTTAAAACAAGAAATTGGAAGGTTTCTTATGCGAGATGGCAAGGAGTTATAAATATTTGTCGCGGTATATGTAAAAGAGCGTTCAAAAAGTGCAGATTTGTGAATTGGTATACTTAAGAGCCCTTTGTTCCTAATGTTGATGTTATGAACATCTGTTCTAAATCTCAGCCTATCAAAAAGATAAGTTGGCGTTTTAGACAAAAGTATTTTATGAACAAAGCATGCGAAGTGCAAAAAACGACGATTTCTCATGTTCAACCATTTAGCGTCTCGGAATTTGTGAGAAATATGATCAAATTTGCGCAAGCCATAAATTAATCTTAGACATGAATTCTGAATACGTTGTAATCTTTTGGTATTTGTACTATCCAAACAAGGACCATAAACAATATCTGCAAAATTAAAGTGAGACAAAACAAAGGAGTCGCATAGAACTTTTTTAGTATCAATAGTGAGAAGGTGTCTGTGTATGTAAAGAATTTTTAAGTTGTTAAAAGCTTTTTGTATACATTTACTAACATGGCCGTTAAATCTTAAATTGGGGTCCATTATTAGTCCCAAATTTCGACAAGAACTCTGTAGAGGTACAGCTGCACCCTCGACGTTGATAGTAATTAAAGGTAATATTCTCTCTCTATCTTTTGATTTACAAAATAGCAGAACTGAAGATTTTAATGGGTTAATAAGAAGAGAATGTTTTTTTGACGTAGCAATAAGATTAGAAAGATCTGTATTTATTATATCATTTGCTTCTTGAATATCCGACAAATTAAAAGGCATGTAGAGTTGGGTGTCATCCGCATAAAAATGACATTTGCAGTTTTTAATAATATCAACAAAGTCTGCAGTATAAATTATATATAGTAACGGTCCTAAGATAGATCCCTGAGGAACTCCGAACTCAACAATCTTTCCATTTGAAATTGAATTATTTATCTTAACCATCTGAATTCTGGTCGACAGGAAACTTCTTATAAATTTGATCGCATCTTTATTAAAACCAAAGTAGTGTAATTTAGACAATAGCAATTCATGGTCGATCATATCAAACGCCTTAGAGTAGTCTAAAAGAACCAAAATAGTGATGAAGTCATTATCCAAAGCGTTAAATATATCGTCCATTATGCAAGCGAGCGCCGTTGTGCAGCTATACCCCTTACGAAAACCTGACTGCTCCGTGGGAAGAATGTTGTATAAAGAAAGAAATCTCCGAATTTGTTTTTCCATAATTTTCTCCAGCAGTTTGGATAAAGTAGGTAATATACTAATAGGACGTAGGTCCTTTAAAGTAGATGGAGATTTTGTTTTCGGAAGAGGAGTGACGTATGCTATTTTCCAGCTATCGGGAAAGTAGCAATTTTCCAAGCAACAGTTGATTATGTGAAGCAAATATTTGATTATAAAGGGAGAGCACATTTTAATCATATTAATGCTAATGCCGTCGAGACCAGCAGAATTTGAAGTAATAGAATTTAAAGATTCAACTACATCGTTTATCGTCGCAAGAGAAAAACCAAATGGATTAGTGATATTATTATTTGAATTATTTTGATAAAAATACTTTAAATTGGCATCAGGTTCACGTTTGTATTTACTGACTTCATCCACAAAAAAGTTATTAATTGCATCGGCATTAGAAAGGTGTGGTGGAATAATGTCATTTTTGCATTTTAATTGAATGTCCAATTTTTTGAATGCTGTCCACATGTTATTTTTATTTTTACTCAGGACCGACTGAAAATATGCACGTTTTTCACGCTTGATAGCACTGGTTGTAAAATTGCGTAAAGTTTTATAATACGTCCAATCATCACAATTTTTCGTTCTTTTAAATTTTCGTAGCGCCTTGTTGCGTAGTGCAATAAGTAGTTTTACATTATCTGTCAACCAGGGGGCTTTAGGTTTGGTAATCCGCACAGTGCGAATAGGTGCATATATATTAAATATTAATAAAATGTTGTCGCTAAGAAATTTAACTTTAGAATCAATATCAGAAAGTCTGAGCATTCTATCCCACGGCACAGATTCCAAGGCAAGCGCAAACGATTCCTGGTCGAAATTTTTGAAGTCTCTGTAGGTTTTAAAGTTAGTTTGGTTGTATGAATCTTTAATAATTACATGACAGAAAGTTAAAGAGTGATCTGATATATTATGCATACTTCTCACACCACACTCACTAATAATATCAGTATTGGATGTTATAATAAGATCAATAAGAGTGGATGAAAATTCAGTAACCCTAGTCGGTTCTGTGATAATTTGCCTTAAGCCGTACGTTTCTAGTAGATCTAAGAATTTTAAACAGTTGCTATTATTTGTGTTGAAATCAATATTAAAGTCACCTACGCATAAAACATTATCACAGCGAGGAATAACAGATGCTAAAGTGTCTTCTAGGGCGTTAAAAAATTCGTCAAATTCTCTTCGTCGAGCTCGATAAATGATGCCAAGAGAATATCGCTGCTTATTTATCGTAAAAGATAACCATAATTGTTCATAGTGTATACTATTTTCACAATTCAGTACTGTAAACGCTATATCGTTTTTAATATAACACGCCAATCCTCCACCGTGCAACAAGCGATCCTTCCTTATAATTTTATAACCGAATATTTTGAAAGTGTCATTAGAAATGTTAGAATTTAACCAGGTTTCAGAAATAGCAATAATATCGTAATCGAATTGATATACGTGATCTTTGAATTCATCAAAACCAGTGCCCAGTGATCTTATATTAAAATGAGCAATTTTAAGCAACATGAGTATTTACAAATTCAGTTCAACAGATAACAAAACAATACATTTAAACATGTGTACGGAAATATGGCATAAATCTAAATATACAGACCTCTATTATCTACGCTGAAGCTACTAATAAATTGCGATGGGATTTGAATGTGTCATTTACCTACAAAGGTAATGCTTTATTTTTTGGCACATGCAAGCAGGAAGACTGATATACATATTCTTACTCAAGAAATAACAATTGATTATTATTCAACGTTGCTAAGGTAAAGAGCGAACTAGCATGCCAAATAAAGCGATAAATGAGCTGATAACCGTTTGACTTTTCCACGACCATGCTAGCTCTAAAGCGCGATTTTAATCCAAAATACACTCATCAAAATGAAATGGGAAACAGTTCGATTGTTATTTAAGAAATTAGTAGCTTAAAAACCTACAGAAGCAAACCATCTACCTCTGCAGACAAATCATGAGAAAGGTGAATGTTCTGCAGAGTAAGGTTATTTTGCATTTTTTGTCGTTGAAATATTGTACCGAAAATGTATTATTGATAATTCGTATTTGAACATTTATTTATTGCAACAAGTAACATACTCACACATTGTTAGTAGTAAAATGCACAAAAGTAATAAAAAAGATAAATGACGTTTAAATAGGTTAATGCAAAACTAAAGGGGGCTTGAGGAGCTTCTGTTGAGAGCACCATTGCTTGGTAAAATAATTCTGTTAAGTTATAAAAATTTACAATATAGGCTCTCTCACTATGATTACAAGGCACAGCTTAATGTTGTTGTCAACCAGCAGCAATCGAATTTGACTCGAAGACTAAAATGCTGGATTACCTATGGTCGTAAAACACCCACACATAAAAGTGACAGCAAAGAAACCCAAGATGAGGAGCACCCCAACACATAAAGCAACTACGCGAGAGGACGGTAGTGAACCCAAGACGAAACCAGAGATCGGGCCTACAGGATTGGACACGAGTCGTCGCTGCTGGACGAGGGATATGGGCAACCAGGAAGGTGAGAGGTAGAAGCCAAAATCCAGCTCATGACCAGTCGTGCCAGTTGAGGGTTTTTCGCCGACTCCGAACGGTATTAAGAAGATCTCTACAATTATTATCTCATTCATACAGAAATCCATCCAAATTGGGACCACAACAGTTTAAAGAGGTCGAGGGAGAGGCAAGAAAGGGGGAAATAACAGATAAATCGAAAAGGGAGGCGAAGAATGAAGGACCGACTGACTGAAACAACTGATACAAAACACAACCCAGGATCGACAGAGCAACAAACCAAACTGGAAGCTAAAACGGTTCCAACATTGAGAAGGAGGAGGAACACAATAGTATCTTCCCCTCCTCCCATTGTAGTATTCTCTGCCTATACCGAAACAACTACCGTGTAAAAAAAGAATGACGATGTAAGGAATCTACAATATCGCCACAGATAACCTCCCCTATATTTGATATAGGTGAACGACTACTCATAAAACCTAAAACCCGTTGTTCTGGCTTAATCCGTTGGCACATTTCATGACGATAACGTCATTATGTACTTTCGGACAATCATATTTCTGAGCCAGTAGTGCCACAGATGACCTCCCACAGTTCTGGGATAAGAGAATGGCTATCAGTACTAATGTAAAAAGTGGCTTGAATACTGCCGATTATAATTCGACTTGAATATGATATTTCCTGGGATCATAGCAATAAGTTAAAATTTACTAGAATTATAATCTAGCATTGTTGATGACGCGAGTTGCATTTAACTGGATAATTTAACAAATAATTCATTAATGAAGAACCAATTTATTGAAGGTGATGACAAAATTTGCCCTATTCTACAAAACTGTCACATTTATTTATTGGTTACTATAGAGAGTTGTAGTAAAAAATAATCGCCTATTTATTTTGACCTGCATCAAACCATCACGAAAGTTGCAGTGATTTGACATTTAAAAAAATGTGTAATTTGATTGAGTTTTAAATATGTGTGTTGAATTCTCATGATTATTATGGTGGTTGCTTGATGATCCCCATGAATTAGGCTTTCGGAACCACTAACGTTCAATGGCCTTCGTCTGGATAGTAGGTGCGAACATAATTGTACTTACTCACCATTAGTAACTCTCCAATGAGGAGATACTCTACAATAACTAGTTACCATCTGACACATTCGAGTCGCCAACGGCATCAGTAACAGGAACAGCCCTCAGATAAGTTGACCGGCACAACACTTTCTTTGCGTTTTCTCTGGACGATGTCGAAGTTGGATGACCTATCTAGTAATGCCACCAACAGAATCATTAATATCATTGAGCTCTTTTAAACTACAATGATCCGTTACAACAGTAAACTTGATTTCCTTAATGTAAGCTAGAAGTGTTTTAATAGCAAAGAGAACTGCGAGATACGTTCGGTAGTGCTGAAGTTTAACGATTCTTAAAAGTTGTTTGGAGGAAAGAATATACCTTTATTAAAAAACAAAAATATAATTGTAAGTATTTGTCATTTAGCAAACACCTTTTTTCGAATAATAATAAAAATTGTTTTCCAGCAGGATTAAAAATCCAAAATTAAAACACACACGATTTTTTCTTACTAATGATATAAACGTTTGAAGTTTTGAAAATAAAAACGAAATAAAATGATTAAAAGTAGTTGAAAGAATCCTACTCAGATATGAAATTGCAATTCTATCAGGTACGTTATACAGTGATGCTGTTATTCTTTCACATATCTATTTTTTGTCTTTGTATTCCTTTCAGACCTATCATGTAAAATGATATTTTGATTTTATAATATGTAAATGTCTGATGAAGCTGGATTGCCAGCGAAACGTAACATTTTTTTTTAATATGTTAAATCGACAATACGAATTTCTTTTTGGAAAATTTTATTTTTCAAATCGATTTTTAGTAACTTGTATCTAAAAAACATACTTATCTGATTTTTCTCCAAACAACTTTTAATTACTAAAACAGCTGTATTAAAATTTTTAATTTAATGATTCTTACTTAGCGGAGGTCTGATGTAATAAATAACCTTCTCACCATTGGACTGTTGTTGGGTTAAGGTTATTACAAGAATGCCTACACAAAAGAACGGTGTCTACTGTATGGAAAAAGCGTGACTTATGCTGATGTACATGAAAAAAAGATAAACAAGATATAAAGACCAGTCGATCTAATTTCTTGTTATCTCATGGTTATAAATGAGACAAATGACAAAAATTATTATCAACCGAATGACAAACAAGCTTGCCACTTTGCAGCTATCCGTGCAGGATTTAGGAATGGTTGCTTGGCCATATTTTCACAGTAACACAGCTGATGCAAAAGTTGACAGAATACAATATATATGGTGCTTATAGACTGTGAGAAGGGTCCCGGGTGGTGTAGCTTGAACAAGCGTCCACGTTCGATCAGTAGAGCTAAGCAACGCTCTTTCTGGTCAAAACTTGGATGAGAGTTCCACGGCTGCGTCGCTCGGCGCCTCGTGGTACGGCTGCCACGGAAATAGTTGGTCCCGGATGTCATAATAACATCATGACAGTCGTTAGTGGGGTTGGAAGTCCCCATAAATGCACAGCGACGCCTATAATTGGCCTAACGGCTGTTGGCTGAGTGCGAAATAAATAAATAAAAAATAAAAATGATTGAAACATGGGTTATTATAGACGCTTCAAACTATATAGACTATCGATGTGTAACCAAAAATATATATTAAGACATAACGATTGGTGTACGAAAACGCAGAATTCATCGGAATAAGACTGAACATCAGACAAGGGAACACAACATTCCAAAAGGTATTTACAAATGCTTTGAAATATTGTTATGATACATGATGCAGTATAATAAATCATAAGAAAGAAATATTAAAAATCTGGTGTGATACACGCACACAACTTCCTTTTACAGTGACCTTATAATTAACCAAAAATTTGACTTTAAATTTTTAAGCATTTGTCAAAAAATTTCAAAAATTAAAAATTTTACAAAAACGGTACAAAATAGAGTGTTAGTTCAAGAGACAAATTTTCTCTAGAATTTTAAGCTGAATTCAAAAATGTAATAATATACCGGGTGTTCTATTTAAAATAGGAGTTAATAAAAAAAATTTAAAAAAACAAAAGAAACCCATTTTAGAAGTATTCAGCTGGAAAATTACCTATCTCACATCAATACATATTAAAAATGTAATATAAATGTAAAGTTAAAAAAAAATCGTTAGAGCCGTTTTTGAAAAAATCGAAAAAAACTGAAAAATCACAAGAGTAAACACCTACTTCCGGTTATGCGATTTTCTTCAAAAGCTTGCTGTCGCATCTACATAGTACACGAAACTTATATATGAAGTTTCAACGCCATACCTCTTTCCGTTTTTGAGATATTCTGTTCACAGACAGACAGACAGACACACAGACACACAGACAGACAGACACACAGACCAATGAAAAAAAAAATGTTTTTTGGGTTCAGGGGACTCTAAAACGTGAAGATCTGTTGAAAACTCAATTTCGAATTTTTGGGGTGAATCCAATACTTCCTTTATTGTAAAAGGAAGTAAAAACTAATAAATTTGGAAGGTTGCAATAATTAGATCTTGATGGGTGTAAAATTTCGAATATGAATAATGAAAGGAGCTATTTGATAGTGCGATATTAATTGAATTAAATAACTTAATGGTTGTATAAAATGTTAATAAAGAACAAACCAAGGTAACATTAGACAAATGTATTTGTTAATAATAATCAGAATGAATATCCTATAATAGCATTATTTTAAAATATAGGAAGTGTGCACTAAGAACTGTATCTTATAGGGATAGAAATTTGTTTAGTTAGTTACCAAAACAACCCATGAAAAAAACATATATGTAATTTTGAAAGAAAGAATTTCGTTAAATAAAACTAGTAATTATGCCTGTATTTGTGTTATTTTTGGTATATACAAATTAAAAAGGGCTATAAACAAATCTGCGTGGTGTGATAGGCGAAAACGTAAAATGTAATTCATGGAGACGTATAATCGGTGAAGAGATTATACAAATACAGTTAATTGGAAATAAAGAAAACAGAACGTTTCATTATTTGAAGATATTTGGATTTATTCATACATACAAGATATTATTGGAGGTTCTTACAAGTAACTGATTTGATTTGGATATTTTGTGAGTATAACAAGAGACATCGGACTATCTGCAAAAAGGGAACAAAGTTAGATTTGGAACATCATAATATTAGCAACTTACCAGAAGTTAGTTCGTGTGGCAGTGACATTCAGGAGGAACAAGGACTGAATTTTGGGAGCAGAGGAGTTGATTTGACGGGACGAATGCAGTTGAAAGGATTCACAGACCATCATAGGTGTTGCTGTTTGTGAAGTGGGCAGTAGGTGTTGCGGTCTATGGACGTCAGGATCCGGTATTGGTTGGATGTTGCTACAGTGAAAGCAAGATCAGTTATTAAGGTTTGTGTAGATAAGTTGAGAAAGCATTTTGAATAACTTTCAATAGAAGAAAGTGATAAAATAAAGTTGGTATAGTACTTACATAGGTGAATTGAATAATAACAATTGTCAATTACCTGGTTTGATGAATTTTAAAAGTCAAGTTTGACGTTATATGTCATTGATAGTCAAATAATTTTGAAAATACGATTTTAAAACTTCAATTAATAGAGAACTAGATTTTGACGAACCCACCCTGAAAATAAGAGCTCTCGATTTAAAAGCAATTATGGTTTGACATTTAAGACATTGCATTAAGTAAGGCATAGTTCAACTGGTGAGCTATAGCACAATTTTTGGCTAGCATAACGTGGAGCTGATATAGTCAATACATAAATATAAAGTAGCACAACGGGGTGCATTACAATTGTCAATTACTTGGTTTGATAAATTTTAAAAGTCAAGTTTGACGTTATATGTCATTGATAGTCAAATAATTTTGAAAATACGATTTTAAAACTTCAATTAATAGAGAACTAGATTTTGGCCAACCCACCCTGAAAATAAGAGCTCTCGATTTAAAAGCAATTATTGTTTGGCATTTAAGACATTGCATTAAGTAAGGCATAGTTCAACTGGTGAGCTATAGCACAATTTTTGGCTAGCATAACGTGGAGCTGATATAGTCAATACATAAATATAAAGTAGCACAACGTGGTGCATTACAATATACATTAAAAAGTCGTTTCCAAGAGATTAGTGCAGAATAGTCTTCAAATTTACTTTTTGACGAAATTGTCCTGTTTTCCGAAACCAGTGAAGAAGTGGAACGGGTAGAAATCTTAGTTTAGCAGCCGAAAAAGTTGGATATATCCAAAGCACAAATAGTCATCACCCGAATGAGGACAACGCCTTTCAGTATCAATAACGAAAAATTAGGAACATAATCATAAATAAAATTCATGAAAGGCTTAACATTTCGTGCCACTTTTTAAAACAATGCACCAATCGTTCCAATATTGCACCACTTGACAGAAATGCGGTACCCCGCAACTGGATCCCGTAGCTCCATAGTGCTTTCGGCACTGTTTCGTAGACAAGCAACTTATTGGCAAGTTTAGAGTTGTACTAACAACGAGTAATATTTCCTCAATTTAATCTGCAGTTGTTTTCTTTTAATCCTTACATGGGTTTTCCAGGTTAAGCTGTGATGTTGGCGATCATATAAATGAGTATTTTACACAACAATGTGTTCGACTTGGAACGCCAATCGACATTGGAATCTCCCGTGTGCGGCGACTGAGTGATAAAATCCCAGCGATGTGCAAGTTCAAATGCAGCTAACCACGACGCATCCATACCGAAACCCCACTGGTATATGGTCTAGATAGTGGAAGAACTAGAAGGGTATAAAACGAAGATGCTCTGCCAGTCGACTTTGAATCTACCAGAAGAAGCCTTCCGGAGCTCCAAATACCTTCTTAAACTCCGATCCTTAAACCGTTCAGGCCGGCCAGCAGGCGCTTACTCCGGTACCAGGAAACAAACCTAAGGCCAACTCGTAACGTATTCTCTAGGCCGACGGCCCCAGTATCAAAGTACACCCCTAAAAACTGGCCCCTAAACCGATGATCTATGTCGGTGGACCCGGTACAGACGAATATTTTATCCTTTCCTGCAGCCCGTCGGTTTAAGGCTCCAACTAAAGCGGCACTTCTAGGCTTCCAAAGGGGCCTCCTTGAAGCTTGATGAGCCCATAAGCCAATCTACCACCGTAACTAATCAAAGGCACAACTTACGTGGGGCCAGGGCACCTTTCTGACCATAGGCAAAGTCCTGCAGACAAGAGCCCGAAGGCGATTCCAAATCCGTCGCCCTCGGTCGGGCAAAATCTTTGGGCGTCCTCGGGATTTGCAGAGGCAAAATTTGGCCTAGTACATCCCTCATGAGCCCGTCCTAATTGGATTCGGAGAAATTCTAGCATTTGCACTTCGGCCTCCACTACTGGGGAGCGACCACTGAAGGCTACTTGCACCTACAATTAGCTGAAGATGGCCACCCTCCATGTGATGATTTGATACTATGCATTAGATCGTCTGTGAAAATCAGAATATCAGTGGCCCAAGAACGCTGGTACCTTGCGGTAGGCTAGATATTACGTCACATCGCCATCAAAATTATTGGACAACCTCTTCTTTGAAAGATCTGAATGAGAAGAACGCATTTATCCAAAGCATAAGCAAATCTCGGATACCAAAATGTTCCAGCTTAAAAAAAGACGTTGATTGGGAACTTTGGCAAAAGCCTTTGAAAAGTTAAGGTAAACAACGTCTATTGGGAGGCGTTTATTAAAGGAATGGTTGAGACAAACCAGAAAATTATTGGAAGTAGAGCGTCCGGGCATAAAACCATGTTGACTATTTTTTAATAGACTTTTACAGCACACAGAAGCAACACTAATCGGTCTATAATTATTTACATGAAGCTATTCGCCCTTTTTAAAAATCGGAGTGACACATTCTAGCCGCCAAGCCGATTGGGGCGATCGGTTGATATCAAGGTTAATGATTCGTAAATAAAACTCACCGATTCTTTAAAAAATAAGCAGCGAATATATCTCCTTACAGTGCGTAGCCATATTCCATATTTAGTGCGGTATTGATGTAGAGATATTTGCTGTGTTGCTTTCCAGGGGCAAGCATTCGGTGTTTTCAGATGCTGTTAGCCTCTGAAGGTATTGGTTAATAGTCTTTATTTTTTTATTACTGAATTGCTGCACTCATGTGAACGAATCAGGCTTTTATGATATTTTGGAAGTGAAACCACCTGTCAGCTGCCTGAAATCTAGTTGCTTTACCTTTACGTAGGTTGACATTTTGAGGAACTCCATGCATTTGAATGCGTTAAGCAGTACCATACAGTACCCATAAGCCATCATTTTGAATTTACTTACTGGAGCTATCTATGTATGGAGTTTTTACTGTAATTAAATTATTAAATCTGATTCTTAAAGTGTTCTTCTTTAAAATGTTTAGTAGCTAACAAGAACTATTTCGAGTAGGCCAGGGCCGTGTGTCGATATAAAAATTGTATGCGCTGGAACAGCATTTGTTGTTTATCATCATAAACTGAATTATTTACCATTTTGAGCTTTCAATGAAAATAGAAATTTGTTTGACATATAAGTAATTGAAATGCATGCATAGAAAACCATTAAGAAGTATCTGTCCAATTCGAATGATAACTTTCAAATATTTACTAAAAGGTTTATGGTGTAACTAGACAACTAAACATCAAGATAGACAATCAAAGTTTCTTTAAGTGGTTTCCCGCGTCTGTTTTTTGGCATAACAGCTTCTAAAAGACTTGATTTTAACTGCTGCCTTTCGAGGATTTTAAAGTCTCATAAATCACTCAACCTGTAGGCAAACGAGAACTAAATCGTAGTAATCCTCTGCTTTGTTGGAACCAAACGGAAATAAATCACTCTTTTTTACTTTACGCCAAAGTTGGACTGAAAGTTCTGTATTTAAATCGATCTTTGTTTCAGAATTGTGGCATTGAAAAAATGAATTTAAAAAAGTAGTTGTTGGTAGTCTATAAAAATTTAAATGATGTGCTGTCCTCTTTAGAATCTCTGAAATACGAATGGTTGTTGCCCATCAGGCTCTGCATCAGAACTAGAACTTTTTGATTATAATTTTGTTGAAATTGAAGTTCCCAATGGGAATTGCAAATTATCATTAACTTTTCCACGCTTAGAATATCTTAGAGTACACTTTAGCAACTTTGTGTATAAATTAAGCACGAATACAAATTAGAGGAAAGCTGCAACCAATCTTTGTTATATTTTCCATTGTTTCGAACGGCCTTTGAGTTTTTTGTTTGCGGCTTAATTAAATAATTAATAATGTCGAAGAGGATGTCCTTGAGAAAGCAGTTAGTTCGGATTTTAATTAATCAAGTAAATCAACGACAATGAAATGAACAAAAACCGATCTTGTGCTTTGATTTATTTGACAACAGCACGTGTGCAGCAACGTGTAATTAGCAACAAGGCAATAAGCACCCTCTAGATTTTTAATTCCGCTGATTCGTTTATAAATCAATTCGGAACGCGCTCCTACTTTGAGAACAGCAATCGGTTAACTGGATTGCTATCTGCACGATAATAGAATACTGATGGATGGTAATTTATATGTGGAATCAATCGGCCGCAGCCAGAAGTCGCCCTTGAGAGATAAACAATTGACCAGGGCCGACACATATTTGGGGTGGATCAATGCGTGCTACAAGAATGGGACGGTGATGTGTGGCAGAAATAAATCTATGAAAGAAAAGCTGTCGCTAGGGAAATCAGTCACACTGACGGAAATAGTTGTAGAAAGTCGTAGCGTTGGTTGGGTAGAACATACATAGATTTCATTTTAAGTGAATTGTGTAGTTTTCATATAAACTAGGACAGCAAGAATAATTTTACGGTTCTTTCGGACCACTCAATCGATATGTGTTCAGTGGCAGGATAAATTCGACCACAGGAGCGGTTTGTGGTGAACCGCTCATATGACAGCTATCAGATCGTTTCATTTTTGATGAAAGAACTCTTTACTGATATTTTCTGGAAGAACTAGCAACCTCTTTTAATATAAGGGTAATTACGAACCCAAACTAACCAACTTCTACTAAGAAAAAGCGTTGTTCCAACGACAGCATCTACTGGTCATGGAAAAGACAGTGTTATGCCAAAGCATTTGTTGAAGGTAAAAAGCAATTAGTTGCTTTGAAAGTGACTGTGTGTAAATAAACAATACACGATGGTATCGCTCATGTTACCAAAATGCAACCAATAAAGATGACAAGATGCCTTTCTTAATCGACTGTACTATTCACCAGAGCGATATCATATATGATATAAATGTGTATATTGTAGGCGCAATTACGGCGAAGGGGGGGGGGGGAATAAGTACCCGCCCATAACTAAAGAAATTATTGCAAGCAGAAGTGGGATCCAGATCTTCTGTTCTAAACATTGCAACAAAGTATTCTGTTTACCCGACTTGCTGTGCATGGATGGGGAAGACTTCACTTCTCCTTCTATTTCCGGCTATGAAGTTTGTATTTTTGGCAGATCAGGACACTGACTTATGATGAACTAACACATTCGTTGTTTAGATATTTTAAATTTTAGCGACGCGACGCTTGTGGTAGAACTCTTCTTTTGCCACCTTGGGTGGAATTTATCCTCGTCCGTTCAGTTTTACGCTAGGGTGGGGCATTTGCTTCAAGAAGCCGCAGATTCCGTCTTGCGAATCTTTAGTCGAGGGCCAATGCCCCAAGTAAACGCGCTCCTACTTTTTTTCCTAAAGTGTACGTATTACAACTAAGCTTTCGATGGCCGGAGAAGGCAGAAGTAGGTCCGAGTAGAGAAGTAAAGAATTTAATTTAATTTAATTTATTTAATTCGCACTCAGCCAACAGCCGTTAGGCCAATTATAGGCGTCGCTGTGCAGTTATGAGGACTTCCAACCCCACTAACGACTGTCATGATGTTGTATGACCGCCGGGACCAACTTTTTTCCGTGATAGCCGTACCACGAGGCGCCGAGAGATGCAGCCGTGGAACTCCCATCCAAGTTCTGACCAGAGACAGCGTTGCTTAACTCTGCTGATCGAACGTGGACGCTTGTTCAAGCTACACCACTCGGGAATTGTTGCATGTCCGGGGAATTTTTATTGTTTATTAAGGGTGCCATCCCTAATTACGATTGAATATCGGATTAGCGTTCGATTCTATTAAGTATCTTGATATAATGGGGTGATGTGCACTTTGCAACCGTATGTTTTACGTTCACCCTTCTTTCAATCACGTAAACTTCAGACTACTCTTAAAGTCCATATTCTTTTAAAGCCTGCGTGGCGAGGGCATAACTAATTTTTAGGAACTCAGTCATCTCTCGAACCCTACATGGATATCTTCTATAAGGAGGGCTCAACTTAATCTCTTTTCAGAATGCTATTGAGTTCCAAGGCACTGGAAGATGTTAATCAGGTAGACCACGTATCTTAAATGCATGTAACCATAGTGTATAGATGAGAAGTGCGTTAAATTATCGAGAAGCAAACCTTTCGCTTCGATTATTTACTAAATTAAAACCCCCTACGGTGTCTTTGTTCATTAAACAATTAAAACTGGTGCTTGCCGGTGTATTATAATTTTGAAGTTAGACTACACAGTGTGTCCTTAATAAGGAGGATCAGTATGGGGATCTCGTTAATACTAAGATATACAAATTTGGTTAGTTAGCAAAAAAGTTGTTCAATTAAGGGATTAACAAAATGCCGCTTAGAAATCCTTCATATGATTTTTCGTTTTTGAGTTATCTAAAAAAAAACGAATTTTTGGATTTTATAGTCTGTTTTTCTGGCGTTAATGTTAAAGTTAGAGTGAAACTGATAAAACTTTTTTGTAGCAATTTTTATGGACTTAAATATTACGTTATCAATTATTTATTGGGCGTTTCGTCTTCGAGCAACCATCATCAACTTCATTTGTTTCAACATTATTTTGATTTTCGGAAGTCCACTCCAATTTTGATATAAACGAACACCTGTAATTCTCATCAACCCCGAGAACTAGCCGTAGGTCAGGCGCTTACAATGAATCCACAATTCAGACGAAACCAGAAGCTCTAGCGTCTCGAATTGCCATAAAACGTAAAAGTATTCGTGGCAGACGAAAACGTATGCCAGCACAGAAGAACGTCAAGAAAGGTTGACAAACCTAGAAAAATGTCGATCAAAGTTGATAAATAAAACCGATAAAGCTGTTGGAAAATACTTGTGAAGTACGTCAACACTATGCTCTGCAATTTACTCACCCCTTAGGTAGTGTTTGCGTTTATAAGTGTAATTGTAAGCATTAAGTGTCAATTTTATGATATGACGATGCCTTTCAGGACAGAAATGCACAATACAACCAAATTTAGTACAGAAACCAAAAAGCTACTTACCTTAAGCAAACTTGCTTACATAATATTATATGCCGTTTTGTTTACAAATGTTTATCAACAATCAACTAGAATTTTTTATCAACAAGTTGAACAGAATTGCCTGGAGGTGGATCAGGTTTCTGTTACCTTGCACTGGTTCTTGTCCCTAATATTTTAAGCACAGGAGTGAGGCTGCACGCCTGTTTTAAGACAATGTCACTTAAACGGACGATAATTATGCTACCCTGAAACGCATCCTCACGGTTCAAAAATTTTTGGCTTGGAGAAGGGTAGCGTCGATGTAATTGAATCAAACAGTTAATGTCGATTCGTTTATTACAAAAATTAATGGTCTATTTATTCAAAAAATAATTGCTTACTTACTACTATTCAAAGTACAAAGTATATTTTACTGGAGCGATATAATATTTCATAATAATCTGTCAGCATTAAGCAGTATGGTTTCCGCATTGTCTACAAGTGCGTAAGCTGAACTCTGATAGTAAGTCGTTTATTTGCGTAAGTTGCTTGTTTGCAGTGTGCGGCCTTTAAACTTCCTGTTTTATGAAATTAGAATTGTATTTTTAAAACTTATGACTGGATTCCGTAAATTTTGGAAATTTCTGCCTGTTTAATCCAAGATTAAACAAAGTAACTAGAGAAACCAAAGACTAAAATTTAGTCACCAGCGCAAAAATGTCCAACAATTTGTAATGGTAACGAAGTAACCCTCCCTATACGTCACTCATATTAAATTTGTGCCGTTACAATATATTGAACACCTATTTTAGTTTATAAGAATTTTTGGCAATCATTATGCACATCGACGCCTATAATTGGCGTAACGGCTGTTGGCTGAGTGCAAAATAAATCAATAAATAAATAAATAAATTAAACCATTTTGATAAAAAGAGAGATTTTTAATTTTTCATTTCTTTAGTAATTTAAATTCTCATAAAAATAGTAATGTTGAAGCAAAATGGTATAACTAAAATTCTTGCAACATGTGCTATAACTCAATTCTTTAATGTTTTAAAACTGTTCGTTAGCGGTAAAAATAGGTCGCTGCATAATTTTGGGGGTTCCGCTATCAAATTGTAACTTCGTGTGAAATTGGCGGCAGCTGGGGCGAGAGGTGTCAAGTGCCACACAACATTTACAGCAGAAGAAAAGTAGATAACTAACATTTCATCAATTTCCACGAGAGAGATGCCATAATTACAGCCTATCACGTATTCCTCGCCTCAATAAAACTCGAATTAGGTTCCGATAAGCACACAGCTGGTAACGGTAATGTTCAACACGTGATTTCCAGGTTGACGATAGGCGATCTGCCCTTTCATCACTAACTTTTAAGAAGGATCTGCTATTCCTGCATCGTAAATTGGGTTTAGCGCATGTTTGGTTACTACTCTTACAAAAAGGACAACACTAACTGCGGTCGATTTATATATAATGCAAAGCAATTTTATTTCACCGCTATTTGTCAAATTATCTCTAATAACCATTAAGGCACAACGCGATGAATACCTAATGTATTATTGATTCCTGCGTGATAGCTTTCGCTTTCGATATTTGTGGTACAAAAAATGCATTAATTACAGTAATAACATAAATAAAACAGTAATCAAATAAAGGCTAGATAGCTAATTATTTATGAGTAAGATAAAATTATTACATGAAAGCTATGAGTAATCAATAACCAACTTTGATAGAATCTTGACACTTAAAATAAATACAGCTCTAGGTAAACCATCTTCTCTACTTATTCGACTTCTTAATTTAGCCTTCTTATTAGGTATATGATAGTGTCTGCGAAATATTCAACATGCTAAAATATTTTGCTGTACGATAAATCACAATTAGCTATGTTGTAGTCACAACAATTGCTATTCTGTTTTGGAACTAGAGTAACGAAGTATAATGATTCAAAATATACTGCGATGGTACAGCGCCGAGGCTCAAGTGACAGAAGTAAGTAAGCACGAGCACAAGCTCGGGAAGCTCAAAGAATATGAATGCAATTAATTAAAGTTCCTAGGTTGTTTATTGAGGTCAATAGGGGAGGAAATAATTAGTTTAAAAACAGATAGAAAATTTCAAATGGCAAGATCCTTATTTTCGTAACGAAAAATTTAAATCGGCCAAGACGATAATTCTTTTACTCAGAGAAATCCAATGATGAAGTATAAAAGATGCAAGGAGCACCACAGAATGAGAAAGTGGTGTTAATCCACGGAAATCACAAAGAGTTAACGTAATAAAAGCAGTAAAAGGATACTTTTGAAGTGAAATAGTGAGTTTATGTCGGTCATCTGCCGGTTGAGCAATTTAATTAATTATATTGTACATAAAATCAAGTAAGAAAATGTGCCACATGAACAAAAATTATATAGAATGTAGTTAACTTTGAATTTGATGGAGATAAAAGAATGACAATTGGTTTGGCCTAAAAGACAAGTCGGTGTTAAAAATTCTGTTCATAATTATACAAAATTCGCATATTAAATTGAGTTTGAATTCAAACCGGAGTATTGTGAGGTGACTCAGGAGCCCCAAGGAGCACCGGAAAGTATTTGCAGACGTGCACTGTCCAGATTGAAGACGTGACGAAGCTTAGCACCATTGGACCCAGCACGTTTCTGGAAGTAGGCGAATTGGATTCTGCAAGCGGAGGTTTTGGCTCGTATGCAGAGCTTTTGAGTCTCATATGAACATCCAAGAGCAACATCCAGGTAGATTATCGACCAACGCAATAAGGCAGCGATTCAGAAAGAAAGGTATATCAACTGTTGGTCGAGGGTTTACTACGTAGGAATTGCAACATCGGATTGTGTATTTTAAGAAGTAGAAGCTCGTATAATTTGTGAAGAAGCAAACTCAAACAAAAGATCTTATTTTTGCAATTCTTTTCTGCTTTCTGTTTTCGTTAGTTACAGTTAATTTCGCTACCTAACAATGTTTTTAACATTTAATTGTCTGAAGACCCTCTAAGTGTGCCTGCCATTTTTTAAAAGATTTTAAGGTTTAATTGGTTTCACACTCTTCTAATTAGTTTATTTCCAACATATCTTTTGATTGAAAAACTCAACGCTTTGCCTCCTTTGTTAAGGGGCTTCAGCAGGGGGTAAGCAACCAGCAGTCTAAACGAAGTTCGTTTACCATTAAGGGATTCTCTCGCACACAATTCTAATCCCAAGGAAAAGAGAACTTATCGATGCATCGAATAGAAGAGAGTAAATCAAGCGTAAGTTCGAGCTCCAAAGCTTTAATAAAAAAAAACAAATCAAGCGCGAATAAGTCAAGTCAAGTATATATGACAATAAATAATAAGAAACAATCAATAATAACGATTTTAGGTACAGATGTGGACGTGTTTCAGTAGTAACAATCTAATTATATAAAGAAGCACTATGCAGAACTTATCTACCGGGTGTCCACTTTCAAACTGGAACATAGGGATTTAACATTGTTTTAACAGTTTTATGGATTCCTGCTCGCCAATTCAACCTACAGAAAATGTTTTGGTATCAATGGAAAGAGAAACTTTTTGCGCATCTAATGGTATTAAAAATTACATTATTTTTGTCAATTTTAATTGAATAATATTAATAAAAAGTTTTCATGTTTTTTTAATATGAGTTGCCTTGACTTGAAAACAATTGACTGCTATACTCAAATAATTTGTTATTTGATGACATTCAGAGTTAGTTTAGTAGTTTTTACTTTATAAATTGAACGATTACTCGAACCAAGAGAGAGGTTCTATCGTAAAACATATTACAGTGGGGTTAGTTTGCGTAGAGTGAGAAATTTGTTTCCGTAAAATTTGACAACAGTCCAATACAGCACAAGACAAATTAATTGGTCGTGAATTAAATGTGTCAAAGTCGGCGATATCTAAGACATTAAAGAAGCACAGATATCCATACAAACCACAATGTCATCAGGAAATATTTGAACCAGACGAAGAAAGTAGAAATGTGTTTTGTGAAGGAATGCAAGAACGTGTCAATCAAGATCGTCGTTTTTTGTCATCAATATGTTTCACGCATGAATGTACTTTTGCTTTAAACAATGAATCCAATGTGCAAAATACTAGATATTGGGCTCAAGAAAAACCAAGAATTAATCTGTGTACAAAAACCCAATATCCTATAAAATTAATATTTGGGCTGGGATTTATAATAACAAAACCGTTTGAAATTGTTGGAAATTTAAATTCGAACACTTATTTAGAACTTTTGATTAATGAGGTAGGTCCTGCATTGAAACAAATCTCTCACTCTCCGCAAACTAACCTCACTCAGTTTGTTTTTGATCGCTCGATATATTTTTTGTCGATTGATATTTTTCAAAACTTCGTTTCGCACTTTCTTCACATAGGCAACTAACATGTATGCAGGGAATGTTACGGTTTGAATTGTTTTGAAATATGTTAATACATTTTCTGGTACATTCTTACATGTTTTAATACTATCAGCAATGAGAAATATAAACAGTTTCCTCTTTCTGTATGCGCCCCCAAGCAGTGAAGGTCGGAAGTCAGCTCCTTAAACTTTACCTTTTCTATAGCGAGTCTGTGCAGCTCTTCAGCTGTGCGGTTCCCTTCTATATTTGTCTTCTCTCCCGTACAAATGGCAGGGCACGCCGCTGTTATTATACCATTGGAAGAAATGATTTTACGCTGAACTCGACACAGGCGATTGGCGTCTGCAGCTCTTCAATCTTGTACTCATCCTCGAGGAGGGAGGCTGCCCCTGGAGCGGCCGTCTTTATGCTCGGATTGTGCCGTTGACGTAAGTTGTGTACTAGTTATTTTCGAGTTAAAGAGGTGGTTGGAGGAAATCAAGCGAACCGCATGTGTGTTGCAGCATGTGCAGTTTACGTGTTTCAATTTTAATGATGCCATGGCTGGCAGAAGTAACGTTGCGGTCAAGAAGACGCTTCGGTTGATATAGAGTTTTTAAAAATTCTGCTAGGCGTAACCCCTGGGGTTCTGTTCTAGTAATTTGAGTTACCGTCGAACCCCGAGGATCGATTTTTAAGGTATCAAAACAGCGCATTGCACTAAATCTTCCATTCGCTTTGGTTCCCGTGTAACGCCTGTCAAATTTTTGGTGCCCTGGAAAGTGCTCCAGCCTTTTAAGTTACCTTCTTGATGGACTTCCACTAGGGCTCCGACAACGGTTTTGCCTTCAGTTCAGTATTCTAAGAAGTACTACATTACGCTACCATCGACCTGTCACTCTATCTAAAATTATATATACCATAGTTACACCTCTTTTGTTTTATAATTGCTATTTCTGCTGTGTAAATAAAAGTTATTGCTAATATTATTCTAACACCAGTTTTGAGTTTTTTCCTTCTGGGAGGGCTGAACACCATTTGAACACATCAGCTGAGTTGCGGCCATTCCAGTATCAATTTCAATTGTATTAATTATTTAGGGCAAATATCGGATCGCGTTTACAGGTGTTATAAACACCAAGCATATGAAGGTAAGGTGAGATGACACAGCAAATAAGACTCAAAAATATTTTTGTTTTGTTACATATTACCATATTGACAAAATAGTAAGTGAATCTATGAAGAACTTAAGCTTTATCATTAGGAATTCTCATTCATTTAATCAAAAACAAATACTAATTTCACTATACAATGAATACGTACGTCCTAAACTGGAATATTTATCATTAATATGGTCGCTCTACTACTAAGGCCATAATAAACAAATTGAAAGTATACAAAGTAAATTCGTCAGATATTTAGAATTTAAACTTTCGGATGTCTATCCAGCGTTGATACCTTATAGAGAATTAATCTATCATTTGGGTATACTCACCTTGGAGAAAAGACGTGAGCTGTCTAGCTTACTGTTTTTGAATAAAATAGTACATTTCGCAATTGAGTCTTGCTGTAATTTTCTCAATAAAATGTGTTTTTGTGTTCCTAAATCTACATCAAGGTATAGTTCTTTATTTTATTTGAGCACTGCAAGAACTAATATTCTGTTGAGTTCTCCTTTGTATAGATCTTGTACTGTATGCAACACAATTGCTGACACTGTAGATATATTTCATGTTTCGTATAATATTTTTAAAGAGCACTGTCTACTTGCACTGCAGCCCTAATCAAGTTAAATTTAAGTATGGGTTGCAGTTTGAGTCTGGGTTTAGGTTTAAGTTAGAGTTTAGGTTTAAGTTTAAGTTTGCGTCTAGGTTGCATCTAATTTTGAGCTAAGTTGTTTATTATTATTGGATTATTATTCATACAACACCTGTTTATCTGTGTTCTTCCTACACTGTCATATTTGAAGAATCATCCATAGAATAATTGATTATTATCATTATTGATACCGTGGCATTATTTTTATAGATCTATTTTGCTATATTAGAAGTACTTGAAGATCATTAAGTTTCCACTTTCACGAATTTGTTATTTTTTTTTTGTTACTTTGGCATGAGCCGTGGTAGAGAGTAGACGTTAAAGTCATATTTATAGTTAAAAGTGAATAGACCAGTAGTAGTGACAATGGTGCTAAGTCAAAATTAGAAGAAAAGAGTATCAAGACCTAATTAGTGAAACGGTAACGCAGCTTTTTCTTGATGAAGAATTTATTACTAAAATTAGATATAAATTGGTTGAAACCTTCTTGAAAAAATCAATCATAAGCTTGAAGAACGAAATACACGATTATCTAGTGAAGCCAATACATTGCAGGAGAAAAACGTTCAATTAGAAAACAGTATACCAGGTGAGTTTTTTAAAGTGTTACAAGGCGATATCTCGAAAACGGTTTATAATATTTTTATGAAATTTTTGTGAGGTAATAGGGAGATGGGGGGACATTTAAAAGCATATTTTTGACATTTACCTCTTTTTGTGTTTTGAGGGGTGGGGGGTAACTTTGGAATTTGAAATAGGATGATGCACTTTTGTTTAGAAAATTCGAATCTACGTAAAAAACTACGTACATGTATAAAATAATTTTTGATTTGCTCCTTCGGTTACGGAATGATGGTGACTAAATTTTGATAGAAATTAAAAAATAAATACATTTTACCAATAAAGCAAGTTCACTTATTTCAAAATTAGAATTCGTTTCCATAGAAATGCGTTAGTTCTACTTAAGTAAGTTGAGAATTTTGACGTTTTAACGAAAATTCCATATTTTTTAAATTTTATAACCTAATAAATCATAATTACGTAAACAAAAGCGAATAAAAAAATCTTTTGTAGACATACGTAGTTTGTTACGTAGATTCGAATTTTATAAACAAAAGTACATCATCCTATTTAAAATTCCAAAGTTACCCCCCACCCGTCACAGATAGGAGGTAAATGTCAAAAATATGTTTAAACTGGGAAAAGGTCAGTGATCGTTAAATTCGTTTCTTGACTTGTGATGTTGTTGAAATAACAAGAGTTTAAAGGGTTCTGGTATCATTATCAATGAAGATTTAACAGCAGAACGTTATAAAGAGTTTAAAAAAGCTGTTGATAAACATGGCCCTAAAAATGTTTGGAGTCTTTATGGAACTATACTGTTTGTTGAAAACGGGGAAAAGAAAATTTATGTAACTGGTAGTGCTAAAAATTAAAATAACTCTGAATTATTAATAATATTCAATATGTAGTCAGTTATTTGGTTGCGTACACTAGCTGTATGCTGCTTATAATGCGTTTATTTTTTGTTTATATAACATCCTATAACCTAATACATTGCTTTGTATTCCTAATAAATTTTGCATATGAATAATAAAATTCGAGACGTTTTGAAATGTCCACATCTAAATGTTAGATCATTAAATGCTCATTTTGGTGACATTAAATATCATGTACTTTCAAGTGGCTATGATTTGCTTGCAGTTTCTGAAACATGGTTAAGTAGCGATATCACGCCTGCTGCAGTTAAAATAAATGGATATACTTTTTACCAAATGATCGTCCTACAAGAGGGGGTAGAGTGGGATTCTAAGGTATATAAAATCTGATTTTGAGCAGCTGTGGATAAGTCTGATAATATTAAAGAAAAAATATATTTTTGGCGTTATATGTAATCCTCCTGGAACTAAAAGAGATCATCTTGCGTTTATGAATAATTTTGATAATACAATATCGAATATGATACCTACAGCAGACTGTGTTTTTTGTTTTGGAGATTTTAACATACATTTAATAAATTCTGAGAGTAGTCTTGCTACTGATTTTCTATCCCTTATTAATGGTCAAGGTTTTTCACAGCTTATCAATGAACCTACGCGTGTTACTAAAAATTCAGCAACGCTTCTTGACTTCGTTCTTCCCCCGAGGTTGTGGTTAATTCTGGTGTAATTAGCATGCATGGCATATCTGATCATGATTTAACATTTTGTGGCATTCAATTAAATATTACGCGGTCTGGTTTTACTTATCGTACTTACAGAAATTTGAAAAATTTCAATTATGAATTATTTTATGATAATTTGCGTTCCGTACTGTTTGAGGCTTTCGCGGTTACTCGAATTATTCTCCTTAGCATAGAATTTCGGCTTAGACAGCGTAGTATTTGTATATGAACACCCAGCATTTTCTGGCTTAATGTGCCCTGCGCCTTGTGAAGTCGAGCAAAAACCAGATCGATGGCCATGCTCTTTGGTGGCTCGTGTTGTTTGAGTATCTTGAGAACGAGGATACTTAGGCAGATTTGGCCGTTTTGCTGTTTGTGCATCCATATTCACTAACGTTTCGCAAGACCTTGCAGCTTGCATCATCAGAGTGAAAGTCGCACTAAGAACCGAAGGTCGGTGTGGAGCTATTTATAGTCCTCTGTGCCAGGCGCGCGGAGTTACGTAACGCTGGTTGGTCATCCGAGTGCAACGTAATCCGTGGGGCGCGGCCGTATGACGCACAGTGGTTGTAATGCTTTAGATCGTGTATCACAGGGGTCCACGTTTCACTAAGTTTAAATCCGTCTTCCCTGTTGATATTATTTGGATGTTTTTCTAGTTCTATGGCTTCACGTATCACTCGCGATAAGTAATGAGGTATTCTGCAAGTACTCTGGCATGCTCAAATTCTAAAGTGTGCCCATTTGTAAATGTATGCACAGCTACGGCTGATTTTGTGATGCGTTTGTGTTTGCAATCGCCTTTATGTTCTTGGAGTCTTAGATCAACGGAACGACCAGTCTGTCCAATGTAACTCGAGCCGCAAGAACAAGGAATGCGATATACGCCAGCGGTTTTTAAACTTGGAATCGTGTCTTTTACCGATCTGAAGCCGTTACCCAAAGTTTCCTTGCTCGTGAACACCGTTTTGATGTTGCATCGTTGCAGGACACGTCCTATCTTATCAGTCGAGCCATTAACGTAAGGTAGAAATGCTAAGCCTTCCAGAGGTGGAGATACTTCTTTAGCCTTTTTTGTCATAGTCTTGTCTAGTGCTTTTCGTATGGCGGTAGTTGTGTGTCCGTTCCTTTGTAAAGAGTCAAACAGATGTAGCTTTTCTCTCTCTAGATTTTCCTCGTCTGAGATACGAACGGCTCTTGTCGCCAGAGTCTGGAGAACTGTTGATTTTTGCATTGGATGATGGTGTGAGTCAGCATTTAGATATCTGTCCGTGTGTGTTTTCTTTCTATAGACTGCATGTCCTAAACTGCCATCTGATTTACGTTTCACCAGGACGTTTAGAAACGGAATACTGCAATTTTCCTCTACTTCCATTGTGAATTGTATGTTGGGATGTACGGAATTCAGGTGTTTTAGAAACAGATTCAATGTCTGGCGTCCATGTGACCAGATGACAAAGGTATCATCTACATATCTCAACCAGCAAGTCGGTTTTAGCTGCGCTTGTTCGAGAGCCTTGGTTTCAAAAGCTTCCATGTAGATATTAGCGATAACAGGTGATAGCGGTGAACCCATGGCCGCTCCTTCGACTTGTTCGTATATTTTATTGTTCCAACTGAAATAAGTGTTTTTCAAGAAAATTTCGACAAGTTCAACTTGGTCTGTAGGCAAGAGATCTTTGAGCATTACTAGCACCTCATCAACCGGCACTTTCGTGAAAAGTGATACTACGTCGAAACTGACTAAGAGATCATCTTTGTTTAACTTTACGTTCTTTAGTTTCTGGACAAAATCTGCTGAATCCTTGACAAAGGAGTCTGTTTTACCAGTTAGATGCTGTAGTATACTGCTTAAATGTCTTGCCAAAGCATGTGTAGGAGAATTGATCGCTCTGACAATTGGTCTCAACGGCACACCCTCCTCTAGGAATCAATCGGTGCTTTAAAGTGGGATCGATACTATCGGAGCATTTTATGGAAGAGGTTATTTTAGTTTTGAGAAAGGTAGTGGGATTGCGGTTTAGACTTTTGTAAGTTGTATCAGATAGTAAGACTTCCATCTTCGCATTATAATCGTCAGTGTTCATTACCACAGTAGCATTTCCTTTGTCAGCTTTGAGAACGACAATGTTTTTGTTCTTCTTTAATTGTTTAGCTGCCTCTCTCTCTGCTTTACTGATGTTGGAGCGGGGCGGTTTCGCTCTTCTTAAAATACAAGACACATCCTTTCGGATGATTTCCGCTTCTTTTCTGGGAAGTTTTTGGATTGCTGCTTCCACTCCACATATTATCTCTTCCACAAGTATTTGCTTAGGGGCTACGGCGAAGTTAAAACCTTTCTTTAGTAAGGTTTGTTTATCCAGTTGTATGTTGCTAAGGTTTACGATTACTTTGACCGTAGCCAATTGTTTCGAAAACTGCTTAGGCGCTAGCTTATTATATTTGGCAGATTGTTTAGCTGTTGCTTGTTCCAGTGTATTGTGTGCTTGTCTTGTAGTGATAGCGTCGATTTTCTCCCACAATGTTGGCTCCAGCGTGTTCGCCAGTTTTATGTGTAGGATGTACAGCCTTGATCCTGTGCTAGCTAATTCCTGTCTAACTCTTTGTATTTCGGATCTTAATAAGCCCAGAGTGGCATTGTTGCGAATTCTGTTGTTATGATGAATTCTTAGATGGTGTTTAATGTGGACACAGTTAGGTAAGACCTTGCTGTCACGGCAACGTTTTAGAAAGGCTAGGCACGTTGCCGTGACAGCAAGGTCTGACCTAACTGTAGCGACATTAAACACCATCTAAGAAATCATCATAACAACAGAATTCTCAACAATGTCAGTCTGGGCTTATTAAGATCCGAAATACAAAGAGTTAGACAGGAATTAGATAGCACAGGATCAAGGCTGTACAGTGTACACCCTACACATAAAACTGGCGAACACGCAGGAGCCAACATTGTGGGAGACAATCGACGCTATCACTACGAGACAAGCACACATTACACTGGAACAAGCAACAGCTAAACAATCTGCCAAATATAATAAGCTAGCGCCTAAGCAATCTTCGAAACAATTGGCTACGGACAAAGTAATCGTAAACCTTAGCAACATACAACTGGATAAACAAACCGCATCCTTACTAAAGAAAGGTTTTAACTTCGCCGTAGCCCCTAAGCAAATACCTGTGGAGGAGATAATATGTGGAGTGGAAGCAGCAATCCAAAAACTTCCCAGAAAAGAAGCAGAAATCGTCCGACAGGATGTGTCTTGTATTTTAAGAAGAGCGAAACCGCCCCGCTCTCACATCAGTAAAGCAGAGAGAGAGGCAGCTAAAGCATTAAAGAAGAACAAAGACATTGTCGTTCTCAAAGCTGTGTTTGATTCACACAGATGCGTGCATCAAAACCTTTTTGATTATAATTAATCACGTAATTCAAGTCATAACTGTTTTATCTCATTCAAAGGTCGTGGTAAAGCCAAATTTGCATCTTGCCGTATTTGTTTGCCTCTGTTAATGTTGGAAAGGAATTTGTAAGCTTCCCTTAATGGCTTTAAAGCGGATGGATACATTTTCTACTAGAACTTAAGCCGACTTAGCATATTTGGGAATCATGGGTTTATGGATTTCGTTCAATTGCCTCATTGAGAGAGCTTAGCATTAAGGTTTCTTAGAATAAGCATTTTTCCTAAATAACGTGCGATGCTCCGATTGGCTACGCAGGATCGCCTCAGCCAATAGTGTTTGAGCTTGCCCCTCCTTGAATTGGCGAGTTCGTCTCGCTGTAAATTCAGAGTTAGTTAGATTCAGAGCCTCGAGGAAGCAAGTTCAGCTATGCTTTGTGCTAGTTTGCGTTTCGGTCTAACTCCCTGGTAAAGTCGTTTCCAGGTTGTTTTGTGTTACGGTTACGCGCAATTCGCTATTTTCGCGTGGCCAATCCAAGCGTGTCACAACAGTTGAAGCTTTTGTAAAAAACCATCGGTCCATCAGTGACGTTTGTAATCGTTGTTACTCAATATACTCGTGTTTGTTAAGTCTTGTTTCACTCCAACAACTAACTGAACCCAAGTTAGGGTTATTAAGTGGCAGTTCCCGGCAATCCCATTGATCCGGAACTCGCAGTGGATTAATTGGGGGCCCCATTCGTGGAAGCCTCTTATCAAGTTAATCGTACAAAAAACATTGGTCCTTCGAGCCGGATGTGGAAGAAGCTAAAAAACGCGAGTGTACAAGTTTCCAGTAGCTGGTGGATGCAATTGCTCCAACATCGTTTCGTCGGAGAGCGTCAAGAAGCTTCGCCAACACCAGGAAATTCAACCATCGAGAGCTTACACCGAGTCCAGGTCCCACGTCAAGCGGCAGCGATCGGCAGCGGGTTGGTTTTCTGTTCGTCAAGAAGTTACTACGTTCTCAAATCAAAAGTAAGTCCTTTTCCATTACACCTTCGTTTAGTGCTGTTTTTTGCTTGTGTCAGTCATGGTGGAAACTCGTTCGACATCAGCGGTCATGTCGGAAACTCGCACTTTAACCACTCGTTGCAAATTCATAAAAGCCCAAGTAGATCGTTTCAAAACTCTATTTCATAGAATTTCTTCGTCCAGCCCCGTGAAGGCTCACGAGGTCGGCAACTTGTCAGAAGAGTTTAGTTGTTTCCAAAATTTGTTGGATGAGTATAAGAAGTCAATGGAGGGCCTAATGGAGGCCGACGCTGAAAACTTTGATGAACTTTTCAATGAATTTGACTCTTTTATGACTCATTTTAGCGAGATTAGTAGCGCAGTAAAGGAATTCTTATCAAAAAATAAGATCAGTTCGGATATAAAACCGAATGTAGGTCAAAATTCTTCGCAAAGTGGCCCTTCAGGAGAGCTCGCTGGATTAAGATTACCACCCTTAGATTTGCCTTCCTTTTCGGGGAAATTCGAGAATTGGGTTCAATTTCATGACTCCTTTACGTCGCTTATTCATAACAACGTTAATTTGACCAACGTTCAGAAATTTTACTATTTGATTTCTTCCCTTAAGGCAGAAGCTGCTAGTTCAATCTCGTCGTTAAAAGTTACCAACGATAACTATACCATTGCTTGGGACATTCTAGTCAAGCGATTTGAAAATAAGAAACTGATCGTAAAATCAAACATAAATGCGTTATTCAGTTTAGAGAACGTAAAAAAGGATTCACATTCGTCTGTTCAAAGGCTGCTCGATAGTGTAGTTAGAATTTTGGAAAATTTAAAGGCGTACGGGGAACCCACAGTCGACACCATACTAATACATATCATAGTTTCGAAGCTCAGCTCAGCAATGCAGACTGACTGGGAATTATGCAAACATGCCGGACAATTTCCTACTTTGCGAGAGTTGTTAGATTTTTTAGAGAGCAAAAGTCACTTATTAGGTTCGCTGGAAGCTGCGAAAATAGGTTCGAGTTTGGGAAATCAGGGATCCGAGCAAAAAAGTCATGCACGCGCTCATGTAGCCAGAGAGCAAGGTAATCACTCTTGTGATTTTTGCAAAAATAGTAATCATTCGATTAGCGCTTGCGAATCATTCTCAAAATTGTCGGTAAACGCTCGTATCGAAGAGGCGCGTCGTTTGAAATTATGCAACAATTGTCTCAAGCCCGGACATTTCGTGGTAAAATGCACATCGTCGAGATGCCGCGTATGCAGAAAAAAGCACCATACTTTACTGTGTTTGCGTCCAAAGCGCGACGCGCACGAAAATACTTCGTCGCCGCGTCCTGGACCGCCAGAATCCAGCAGTGACGCACGGGAGGTCGGGGCCGTCTCCCCGAGCGAGGCACCCGTCGCATCCGTTTCAGCAGCTTGTAGCCGTCCTGCAATCGCGGCGCCAGCGCAAGTTTTATTGTCCACGGTTAGCGTATTCGTAGAAGGATCCTCCGGGTCATTTTCCCGGGCAAAAGCTCTTTTGGACCCCGGATCCCAACTTAACTTAGTTAGCGCCGACTTGTGTCAAAATTTGAAAATTGAGAAACGAGGTAATATCACCTCACTGTCGGGTGTTGGTGCCAGGGCTCTGAACGCTGAATTCAGAGCAAACGTTCGAATCCGCTCCCGTAACGGGAAATACGAGGACATTTTGAGCTGTATTGTGTTAGACAAAATTACGGACCCTCTGCCGGCCCTTTCTTTCTCGTTGAGGGATTTGAAGATCCCATCAAACATTGTGCTAGCCGATTCAGATTGTAATACACCGGGAAAGATTGATCTTTTATTAGGCGCGAATGTCTTTTGGCAAGTGCTCTGTCAGGGACAGGTGAAATTGGGCCCAGAGAAGCCATTCTTAACAAAAACTCTTTTTGGTTGGGTTTTAGGCGGAAACATGAACATCGAAAATCGAGCGCTCATGCTTTCAAATAGAGTTCATTTAAGTGTAGCCGGCATCGAGCACGGCATTCAGAGATTTTGGGAAATCGAGGGGGCTTACCGTTCATCAGGCCGACTCTCTGCTGATGACAAATTTTGCGAAGACCATTTTCAATCGACTACGAAACGGGCGTCGTCGGAGCCGCGTAGGTTCATCGTGAGCATACCTTTCAGGAAAGATGCTCCATCGCTGGGAGACTCGCGCGGTATAGCGTTAAAGCGTTTCTATTCATTAGAAAACAAATTGTCAAAAAATCCCGAGTTGAAAACCGCGTATTCCGCATTTCTCAAAGAATACGAGTCGCTTGGTCACTTGAGCAAGGTGGACGACGAAGCGAGCCTTCCTCATCCTAGGTTTTATTTACCACATTTGCCAGTCATAAAGGAGGACAGTTCAACGACCAAACATCGCGTTGTTTTTGACGGCAGTTGTGCGTCCTCCTCCGGAGTATCGCTTAACGACCTTCAACATAAGGGCCCAGTGGTCCAGCAGTCGTTGTTTGCAATTCTTTGTCGCTTTAGGCAATTCAAGTACGTGCTGAAAGCAGATTGCGCCAAAATGTATAGGCAAATTCTCGTGGACCCCTCGCAGACGCAATACCAATTAATTTTATGGCGTGACGACAAAACCTCAGCGGTAAAATGCTTCAAATTATTAACGGTCACCTACGGTACTAAATCAGCCTCGTACCTAGCAACTAGGTGCTTGATACAAATCGCCCAGGAAATCGAAGCATCGCTTCCAGAGGCCTCATTAAGAATTAGCCGGGATTTTTATGTAGATGACCTACTGACTGGTTTTGAAAATAGGGCGGAAGCCATAAAAACGCAATTCGAAATTAGTAGCGCTTTGTCGGGGTACGGGTTTGAATTGCGAAAGTGGGCATCCAACGACAGTGAAGTAGCTAGCGCCATTGGTGTAGATCGCGGCAGCATGGAGCCCATTTCTTTGACGGAAGACGCCACGGAGAAAACTCTCGGCATTTTTTGGGATACTCGGCGGGACGTGCTAAGTTACAGAGTAAACCCTAGCTGTTGCAAATCAGTTACCAAGCGGGCTATACTCTCTAGTATGGCTCAAATATTCGATCCCTTGGGACTACTTGGTCCAAGCGTTCTAACTTTGAAACTTCTCGTGCAACGGCTTTGGCAGTTGAAGTTGTCATGGGACGAAACGGTGCCCATGGAGATGCGCTCCAGATACGACGAACTCCATTCTTCATTACGCTCTTTGGGCTCGTTGGCAATTCCGAGACGGGTAATTTGCGATGACATAAATTCGATAGATCTCCACGGATTTGCGGACGCGAGTTCTGTAGCCTACGGGTGCGCCGTGTATATACGTTGCGTTGACGCGCGCGGTAATGTCACCACCAATTTGCTTTGTGCTAAGTCAAGGGTCGCTCCATTAAAAACAATATCCTTGCCTCGTTTGGAGCTTTGCGCAGCCTTACTGTTGGCTCGTTTGATTAAAACTATACTCGATTCCTCCGCATTTAAATTTGACCGCGTGTACTATTGGTCGGACTCCACCATAACTCTGCACTGGATAAATAAGGATGCGAGTAATTGGAAGACGTTCGTCGCGAACCGGGTGTCCGAGATTCACGAACTAAGCAATAGGGAAGAATGGTTTCACGTGCGTACAAATTGCAACCCGTCCGATATAATTAGCAGGGGAATGTTACCCCAGGAGTTACTCAACTCACGCTTGTGGTGGCACGGGCCAGAATTTTTGTCACAGGCGGACTTAAAACCCCAGCCCGTTAAAATTGATTCGGGTGAGCTAGCAGCCCAAGAGTCGCGCCCAGTAGTGGCCACTCTTCACCATCGCGTCCCAGAATTTGAACTTTTCAGGCGCTATTCCAGTTTTACAAAATTACAGCGCGTAGTCGCGTACTGCCTGCGTCTCGCGAGAAACAGAAACACCGAAACGCGCTGGTCGGGACCTCCAGCCATTGACGAATTGGAGGACGCGACTCGCCGCCTGATCAAAATTGCCCAGGCGGAAGTCTTTTCCGGAGAAATAGCAGTTTTGTCTAAAAAAGCGCCATTGCCGAAAAATAGTGCGCTGCTTTCTCTAAACCCATTTCTGGACGATCAGGGCCTACTGCGCGTGGGCGGCCGTCTAGAAAACTCCAATCTAAGCTTTGATCAGAAACATCCCCTTTTGTTACCAGCTAGTCACCCTTTGTCGTTGCTAATCGTGAAGCAAGAGCATTTGCGGCTCTTGCATTGTGGACACTCGGTGTTACTGGCCTCATTGCGGGATAAGTTTCGGATCGTGAGAGCCAAAGACCTAATACGTAAAGTAATACACAATTGCGTGATATGCTTCCGGGCCAAGCCTAAGATGAATGAACACTTGATGGGATCACTACCCGAAGCTCGTGTCACACCCTCTCCCCCTTTCAGTAATTGCGGGATAGATTACGCGGGTCCCGTGTTTATAAAAAACAAATCCGGGCGAGGCGCGAAAGAAGTAAAGGCTTACGTAGCCCTATTTGTGTGTTTAGCCACGAAGGCTATTCATCTTGAACTCGTGGAAGACCTCACGACGGAGGCTTTCATCGCATCATTGAGGAGATTCATCTCCAGACGCGGTTTACCCTCCAACATATTTTCTGACAATGCTACCTGTTTCACCGGTGCCAGAAATCAGCTATCGGAATTAAAAAATATCCTGTCAGGCTCTAGTGAGCAATGCATAAGGGAAGAATTGTCGAAACATAACATTAAGTGGAATTTTATTCCGGCACGCTCTCCGCACTTTGGCGGCATTTGGGAAGCGGGGGTAAAGTCATTGAAATATTATTTAAGGCGAATATCTTGCAATGCAAAGTTAACTTTCGTTGAGTATTACACCATGCTGACTCAAGTGGAGGCGATACTAAATTCCCGTCCACTCTGTGTTCTCCCTACCGACGCCTCATTCCCCGAAGTCCTTACTCCTGCCCACTTCTTGATCGGTCGGAAGCTGACTTCGTTTCCGGAAGCCCAACTCCAGGGCATACCGGAAAATCGTCTCAGCCGCTATGGGCTGGTCCACCGGCTGTCCCAGCAGTTTTGGGATCGCTGGTCCCGGGACTACCTCCACCTCCTGCAGCGCCGGCCTAAGTGGAAGTCCTCCAGCACGTCTCTAGCCCCCCAGGTGGGCGACGTGGTACTCGTCCACGACGAGGCATCTCCAAGCTACCGTTGGCCACTGGCAATCATTTCGGCCACATATCCAGGAGCGGATGGTGTTGTGCGTGTGGTGCAAGTGCGCGATTCCCGAGGGAATCTCCTGAAACGCTCGGTGCGTAAAGTGTACATCCTACCCAAAGACGATCATTGCGATCAAGGGCAATAAACATTGACTTTGCTCTTAGTTGGTAGTTTTCGCTAATTGAACATTTTGCTAGGTTTAGTTGTTTCTTTGCTTGTATTCATGCTAGTTGTAAGTTATCTGTAAGACTCTTGGATTATCATCTGTCATTAGTTCTTGTTATGCATTTGATTATTTTGTAGTGTTAGATTTCAGTTTAATTTTGGGATTTAATCACGTCGTGCCATAGTCGGCACTTCGGGGGCGGCATGTTTGATTCACACAGATGCGTGCATCAAAACCTTTTTGATTATAATTAATCACGTAATTCAAGTCATAACTGTTTTATCTCATTCAAAGGTCGTGGTAAAGCCAAATTTGCATCTTGCCGTATTTGTTTGCCTCTGTTAATGTTGGAAAGGAATTTGTAAGCTTCCCTTAATGGCTTTAAAGCGGATGGATACATTTTCTACTAGAACTTAAGCCGACTTAGCATATTTGGGAATCATGGGTTTATGGATTTCGTTCAATTGCCTCATTGAGAGAGCTTAGCATTAAGGTTTCTTAGAATAAGCATTTTTCCTAAATAACGTGCGATGCTCCGATTGGCTACGCAGGATCGCCTCAGCCAATAGTGTTTGAGCTTGCCCCTCCTTGAATTGGCGAGTTCGTCTCGCTGTAAATTCAGAGTTAGTTAGATTCAGAGCCTCGAGGAAGCAAGTTCAGCTATGCTTTGTGCTAGTTTGCGTTTCGGTCTAACTCCCTGGTAAAGTCGTTTCCAGGTTGTTTTGTGTTACGGTTACGCGCAATTCGCTATTTTCGCGTGGCCAATCCAAGCGTGTCACAACAGTTGAAGCTTTTGTAAAAAACCATCGGTCCATCAGTGACGTTTGTAATCGTTGTTACTCAATATACTCGTGTTTGTTAAGTCTTGTTTCACTCCAACAACTAACTGAACCCAAGTTAGGGTTATTAAGTGGCAGTTCCCGGCAATCCCATTGAACCGGAACTCGCAGTGGATTAATTGGGGGCCCCATTCGTGGAAGCCTCTTATCAAGTTAATCGTACAAAAAACAGCTGACAAAGGAAATGCTACTGTGGTAATGAACACTGACGATTATAATGCGAAGATGGAAGTCTTACTATCTGATACAACTTACAAAAGTCTAAACCGCAATCCCACTACCTCTCTCAAAACTAAGATAACCTCTTCCATAAAATGCTCCGATAGTATCGATCCCACTTTAAAGCACCGATTGATTCCTAGAAATGCAAAAACTCCTCGCATGTATGGCCTACCTAAGATACATAAGGAGGGTGTGCCGTTGAGACCAATTGTTAGAGCGATCAATTCTCCTACACATGCTTTGGCAAGACATTTAAGCAGTATACTACAGCCTCTAACTGGTAAAACTGACTCCTTTGTCAAGGATTCAGCAGATTTTGTCCAGAAACTAAAGAACGTAAAGTTAAACAAAGATGATTTCTTAGTCAGTTTCGACGTAGTATCACTTTTCACGAAAGTGCCGGTTGATGAGGTGCTAGTAATGCTCAAAAATCTCTTGCCTACAGACCAAGTTGAACTTGTCGAAATTTTCTTGAAAAACACTTATTTCAGTTGGAACAATAAAATATACAAACAAGTCGAAGGAGCGGCCATGGGTTCACCGCTATCACCTGTTATCGCTAATATCTACATGGAAGCTTTTGAAACCAAGGCTCTCGAACAAGCGCAGCTAAAACCGACTTGCTGGTTGAGATATGTAGATGATACCTTTGTCATCTGGTCACATGGACGCCAGACATTGAATCTGTTTCTAAAACACCTGAATTCCGTACATCCCAACATACAATTCACAATGGAAGTAGAGGAAAATTGCAGTATTCCGTTTCTAAACGTCCTGGTGAAACGTAAATCAGATGGCAGTTTAGGACATGCAGTCTATAGAAAGAAAACACACACGGACAGATATCTAAATGCTGACTCACACCATCATCCAATGCAAAAATCAACAGTTCTCCAGACTCTGGCGACAAGAGCCGTTCGTATCTCAGACGAGGAAAATCTAGAGAGAGAAAAACTACATCTGTTTGACTCTTTACAAAGGAACGGACACACAACTACCGCCATACGAAAAGCACTAGACAAGACTATGACAAAAAAGGCTAAAGAAGTATCTCCACCTCTGGAAGGCTTAGCATTTCTACCTTACGTTAAAGGCTCGACTGATAAGATAGGACGTGTCCTGCAACGATGCAACATCAAAACGGTGTTCACGAGCAAGGAAACTTTGGGTAACGGCTTCAGATCGGTAAAAGACACGATTCCAAGTTTAAAAACCGCTGGCGTATATCGCATTCCTTGTTCTTGCGGCTCGAGTTACATTGGACAGACTGGTCGTTCCGTTGATCTAAGACTCCAAGAACATAAAGGCGATTGCAAAAACAAACGCATCACAAAATCAGCCGTAGCTGAACATACATTTACAAATGGGCACACTTTAGAATTTGAGCATGCCAGAGTACTTGCCAGAATACCTCATTACTTCCCGCGAGTGATACGTGAAGCCATAGAAATAGAAAAACATCCAAATAATATCAACAGGGAAGATGGCTTTAAGCTTAGTAAAACGTGGACCCCTGTGATACACGATCTAAAGCATTACAACCACTGTGCGTCATACGGCCACGCCCCACGGATTACGTTGCACTCGGATGACCAACCAGCGTTACGCCACTCCGCGCGCCTGGCACAGAGAACTATAAATAGCTCCACACCGACCTTCGGTTCTTCACACACAGTCACCGTCTACGTCACTTGAGTGTGTTGCGTGCTACAGTGCTACAGTGCTTATTCTGTGATCGTTTTCTGTGATTTTCGGCCTTTAGTGCGCGCAAGAGTGAGGAACGCCTTACTCGCCGCTGCTATTGGCCATTTGTGCCGTTGTTAAATACTATTCAGTGTTACTGATTTAAATTTTGTTTCAGCTCTCTCCATCCATTCTGTTGCCGGTGCGTGTGAGTTAAATATACCACCTTCTATCAAGAGTTCTGTGAGGCTCTCCATCTATTCTGCAGTCGGTACGTGTGGTGCAATACCTTAATCAAGTGTTTTTCAGAAGTTCTTCCTCCCACTCTCACGCTTGCACCGTGCAGCGTAGACGGGGGCCCGACTGCTAAGATGGCGCCCACACGTCCTGCCCAGCCGAAAGCATCATCTTCGACATCCCAGCCGAAGCCTCCGACCACTGCTAGCCTCCAGAAGATTTCACCGCCCGATGCAGCATCCAAGAAGAAGATCGTTAAGCTTCCATCCACCGCCTCACAGCGAGCCCCACCTACCTATGCCGACACCGTTGCATTACGACGCACCCGTTCCACTATTTCCATCATCAACGAGGATTCCAGGTCTCCGGTTTCCTCTCCTGTCGAAGAAGCTATTGCATCTCCTTCTGCCCCGATCGATGACGATTCCCAGCCTGACTCCAACCCCTGGACTGTCGCCTCCAGCAGGCGTCGCACCAGCTCCACTTCGTCAAACAACTCCATTGGCTCAACATCCATTAAAACCCGTCTTATCTCTGGTCTCCCGAATAATGCCTCAACTCCTAAAGGCCTTGAATCCAACCTCAAAAAAATTCCTGGGCTTATCATCACTTCGATCTCCGTTTTCAACAACGGCACTGCACGTGTCAGCTCTCCTTGCCTCGACCTCGACACGAAACTTCAGTCGCTTTCCCATCACGTCGGCCGTCCCTTAAGAATTTCATCACACTCCGGCCCAGATCGCCGCAACATCGCCCCCCGTCTTCCTACTTTCTCTTGCGTCCTGCGAGGAGTAGAGTTAGACGTCTCCGCCGAAGACGTAAAGGAAGCCCTTCGCCATGCTGGCCTAGAGTTCAACAACACCTGGCGCATTCGTTCCAAGGCCACTGACCAAGAAACCAGGTTATTTAGAATCGTCACCAGCTCGCAATCCACCTTGGACACTCTTCTCTCCAGCGGGTTACGAATGTTTCACCATTCTTACTCCGCAGAACCCTCCAACCCTCCCAAGCCTCAACCAGTCCAATGTGGCCGATGCCTCAAATTCGACCACGTAACCTCCAGCTGCCAAGAGAGGAAGGCTGTTTGTGGAGTCTGTGGTGGGGACCACAACACTTCCTCCTGCAAACCCCAAGCCACCCCCAAGTGCGGAAACTGCAGCGGTGACCACGTTGCCTTTTCCGCGAAATGCCTCAAACGCCCTGCTGAGGCCGCAACGGTCGACTCCACTGCTCCGCTAAAGACGGCTGATGCCCCCCTGCCTGAGGATTTCTCCAAGGCTGATGATCCCACTGTTCACAGAATCATCCGCTTCTTTATGAACACTCTCGTCAACCTATTCCCAGACCTGCGTGGTCGAATTCAGCACGTCTTGAAGCCTCTCATCTTCCAATTCTTTGGCCTGCAGTTTGCGGCCTCTTATGCGGGCAACTGGCTGCACGTATCCTTGGTTTAAACTTCTTCTTCTTCATGTCCACCTCTCACATCGATTTCTTTAATGGATCTACAAATCGCAACGATTAACACCAACGGCTGGTCCAGGAAACGTCCTCTTATCGAAAACCTGGTCCAAGCCGACAACATCCACATCCTCTCCGTCACAGAGACCCATTTGAAGCCCACACAATCTCTAACTCTTCCCAGATTTCAAATCTTTCGCAAGGATGGCCCCAGAGGAAGAGCAGGCGTCGCTCTTGCCATCGATGATCGCCTTCCATCTTCTTCCCTAGATCTTCCAGAGGAATTTTCAAATCTTCATTGTTGCGCGGCGATTCTTCACACGCCGGTAGGCCCTATCCACGTCTTCAGTTTGTACGTCCCTAATGATCCCCTTCCAGAAAACCTACTGGAATTCGCCGCCGCCCACCGTAGATCCATTATCATGGGAGATTTCAACGCCAGAAACACTGCTTTCGGCGACACTTTCACGAACAACAAAGGAGCCGAACTTGCCAATTGTCTTCTTCTTCTGGATCTCTTCAGAATTCCCAACCAATCCCCGACATTTATTTCCCATCTCGGATGCTCCATAATCGATCATATCATCGTCACTGATCGACTGGCACCTCACTTCACTGCCGACGCCTTCATAGGCACTTCTATCACCAGCGACCACCTCCCTCTGGTGGCATCCACAGACATCATGGCTCCTCCACCTCCTCGCCAGGGTTTCAGAACCATTCGGGACTGGAACAACGCTCGTTGGGATGACTTTCGGGAGTTTCTAGAAGATCGCCTCCAAAACATCCCCTCCCCCACCAACACCCAAGAAGTTGATGCCACTGTCGACCTTCTTTCCACTACCATCCAAGAGGCTGTTCATCAATCGGTCCCTACCAAGGCCATCAACATCAGCCGTCCACCTCTTCCACCCCAAGTCATCGCCCTCATCCGCGAAAAGCGGCGCCTTTATCGGCTTTTCACTCGTACCAGAGATCCCCAAATAAAAACCCAATGGAATCGCCTCAACGCCATCGTTCGTCTCCAAACCACCAGATTTCGGGAACAGCGTTGGAGGACAATCTGCTCTGGCCTCGACTATCGTGAGGGGGCGAGATTCTGGAGGAAGTTGAAAGGCCTCACGGGGCAGCGACGCTCTTTTGGGGTTCCGCTCCACCATGGTGGCGATGTTGTGGTAGACCCTCAGCGACAGTCCGAAATCTTTGCCGATACCTTGGAACAGGTTCATCAAGTTCCGAACGACCCCAACTTCTCTCAAGCCAACTATGTCCAAGTTCATCGAACCCTTGCTGGAAATCCCAGTATTCGTCCACTTCGTCTCATTCCCCCAGCCCAGGCCATTCCTGACATTAACCTTCTTCTTCCCATCGAGGAGCAGGAAGTGCTCGACGCCCTGGCCTCTGGAAAGAACACCGCCCCCGGGAACGACGGGCTCACCCGTCGAACTCTTCGCCAACTTCCCGCTGTAGCTATCACCCTCCTCACTTTGATTTTCAACTGCTGCCTCCGTCCCGGCCACTTTCCCTTGGCTTGGAAAACAGCCAATGTGGTGATGCTACCGAAGCCCCGCAAGGATCCCAACCTTCCATCATCTTATCGCCCAATCGCCCTTCTCAATGTTCTGGGCAAAACTTTCGAAAAGATCCTTGCTTCCAGGCTTCGACAATTTCTAGAGGCTCACAACGTCATTCCCGACATCCAATATGGTTTTCGCCCTCAACGAAGCACCACCAACCTTCTGCTTCAGCTCCAAACTGACGCCACTCTCGCCATCAACTCCGGTCAATGCCTCCTCGCCGTCATGCTGGACATTGAGAGAGCTTTTGACTCAGTCTGGCATGCCGGTCTGCTGAAAAAGCTTTTGGACTTTCACGTCCATCCTTTCTTTGTCCGTATCATTAATAGCTACCTATCCTTCCGACAACACCAGGTCACAGTCCGCGGAAAAACCTCAAGATCGTTCTCCCCAAGAGCCGGGGTTCCTCAAGGTTCGATTCTCGCCCCTCTGCTTTTCATCACCTTCTGCGCCGACATTCCACTTCCGCCCAACCCAAGAGTCCAACTTTTTCAGTACGCAGATGACACCGCCATCTGGGTCAAAGCCATCAGCAGCGCCCGTGCCTCCAACCTCCTGTCCCCGTCACTTCTCATCCTCGAACGCTGGTTTCAGCGTTGGAGAATCAAACCCAATCCGAACAAAACCCAGGCCATCTTGTTTAAAAACCCACGTCATCACAACAGACCTTTACTGGACCCCAACAACGTCGCCTTGACATTATGGAACTCTAGGCTAGAGCTCTCCACTTCAGTCATCTACCTGGGGGTCCATTTCACTTCCACCCTGAGCTGGCTCCCCGAGCTTCAAAGATGCCTCGACTCCATTCAGAGAAGGAGTGCCATTCTCTCCGTACTCCGAGGCAACTTTGGAGGCTGCCACCCTCGCACCCTCATCCACACCTACAAGACATTCATTCGACCCATTATTGATTACCGCTTTATCTGTTTCAGCGCTCTACCTCGCTCCAGCATGAAGAGGCTAAGGGCAAAGGAGAGGGCCGTCGCCAGGAAGATGCTGCACCTGAACTGGTTTCATCCCTCTCAGGAGGTTTGCGACCTTGCTGGCATCCCCCCTATAGACGGCAGACTCTCCGAACTCCGAGGCCGATTCGTGCAACGAGCGATTGAGCAGGACCATCAGCACACAGTCACCATCCTCAGAACCCCAGCATTCCAAACCAGGAGACCCAGGACGAAGAAGAGGTTTCCCCCCGCCATCCTTCTCGGCGACGCTGATGATCTTCCCGAGGAGTTCCAGGACCTCTTAGAAAACGTTCCCCTCAACCTCCGATGATCTCGACGCCTTGTAAATTTTCTTGTATAAATGTTCTTGTATATATGTCAAATCCAATATCTTAAGGCTAAATCCTGTTAAATGAAATATCTTAAGTTTAATTTTTATTTTTGTAAGCATACAACACTATATCCTAAGTTAAAACGAAAATATTGTAAACACCAAACATGAAATATCTTAAGCCAAAAACTAAAATAAAATGTAATTTTTTTTTTAAGCCCAAATAATTTTGTACAAAGCCGAAGAGGGGTAGTCCCCTAAACGGTAGTAGGCTAGGTTTAGTATAATTTTGTATACTCCTAGCTGAATAAACTTTGAAAATTCAAATTCAAATTCAAATTCCTTCGGTTCTTAGTGCGACTTTCACTCTGATGATGCAAGCTGCAAGGTCTTGCGAAACGTTAGTGAATATGGATGCACAAACAGCAAAATGGCCAAATCTGCCTAAGTATCCTCGTTCTCAAGATACTCAAACAACACGAGCCACCAAAGAGCATGGCCATCGCGCGGGTTTTTTCTCGACTTCACAAGGTGCAAGGCACATTAAGCCAGAAAATTCTGGGTGCTCATATACAAATACTACGCGGTCTAAGCCGAAATTCTATGCTAAGGAGAATAATTTGCGTTCCGTTCCGTTGAGAAATATAACGGGTCCAGCAACTGGTAAGACTTATGTTTAGTAGCCTGTTACGAAAACATTATTTTGTTATTGGCATTTATCTGTGACTATTTTATTTGGCAAAAATAATTCTAGACTGAGGACGACAGATAAAATTTGTAAAAAAATAAATAATGATGTTATGGGGTTAAGAGCACGCCTCTAATTGCATTAGAAGACTGTTTCACAACAGACACTTATTTGATTCAAATACAAAAATACTTCTTTGTAATTCTGTTGTACTGTCGAAGTTTAACTACTGTGATGTTTATTATTCTTGTTTAGATTCAAACGATATTGGTAGAATTCAGAGATTGCAAAATACATGTAGGCGACTGATATTTGGCATTTGTAAATATCAAAGAATTAGTCACAAGCTCAGGGAATTGAAGTGGCTCAATATGCACAATAGGCGGCTGTTACATGCTATTTGTCTGTACCACTCGATTATCGTCATAAAAAGTCCTGCTTATCTACATAATAAGATTACATTCAGATGTGACGTTCATAATCTAAGATTAAGATTAAAGGGACTGCTTACTCCTCCCCTTCATTGTTCTGAAATGTATAAACGCGCCTTTTGCTATTGTATCGTAAAACATTATAATAATTTACCTGTTTCGTTTAAAACGTTATCGGGAACGACATTTAAGCAAGCTTTACATCAATACTTAATATAATGATCTCACAGTTTAAAAAGTGTTTAAAATGTATTTTTTTATAATCTTTAAAAATTGAATTTGATATTTTGTTTCTGATCTCCCTTATAATGTATGTCATATTATTTATTTACTGGTTCATACCTTCATTGTTAGTTTTAAAATATTAAAATTTTGTTTTGTGAGGGTTAAGCGTAAGAGCAGATGGTATCTTCGGATGCCATACTGAACTTCGCCCTCTACGATTTACCATTTTCTGTTTTTTGTACATTTGTACATTGAATTTGTTTAAATACAGGCATTTATTATTATTATTATATGTATCCTGTAACCTGTAAATGGCCAGTAGTTGGTTGTTGGTTACAGTTAAAATAATAATAAATCCCCTCCATGCAAACTGCTCGCTAGTTCGTCCATCATATGAGTTTTAGTAGATTGCAGTACTTGTATTCCAAAACAAGCTATTTTTTTTTACTTGATGACACAAATGAGTACTACACGTTTTCGCCCATAAATGAGATTAATGATTCGAGAGATGCATAAAGCGATGATATTCTACGATAATTAGGGAAATATCTGGTATCCCTTATATAGGTACTGCTTATTATAACTTACATCATATATTTATGAATCATTAATATATTTGTATTTCAATAAATACTAGTGTTCAAATGCTCGCTTAGCGAATCGATTAAATCAGTTGAACATTATATCTACAAGCTGATGGAGAACGTATTTAGGGCAATGCACAGCTGAATCAAAGCTTGTTTTGGCTGTTAAAGTATATTACAAAATGATGTAACCGATTCGTCCATAAGTAGAGGCGATAAATAACGCCTTTTATACGGCCAATAAAATTAATACTAATCACGAAATCGCTTTCCTTCCTTTTGTTATTGGAGATCTGGCGAAGTTATGAATAGGTCCCCGCATAAACCGCGGTGTAAAGCTGGAAATGTGAGTTTTATGCTCAATAAAGTGTACGTAATTGGGGGTCGGCTTTCCACTGAAACCAAATCAGCATAAAAAGCAGCCGATTTCTAGGAATATTAGGGGTGTAGGGCTGCAGAATTGAAAACGTCTGTTGTAGAATGAGAATTGCAGGTCACAGCGATACCTTTCTGTGCGTGCTACAATATATTGCGACTTACTTATAATGTATAAAGCAATCCATAGGACACGGGTTACTAAAATATCAATCAACGCGTCCGCTGAAAGGTATTTATTTGAACAAGTGTAATATCTAACCTACATTCAGAAAGGGGAGGAAAATTAAACAGAAGCTGAAGCACATTAATAAGCATTGGTGCTGCAATAGGTATCTCGTACAATGCGAAATATAGAAAGAATTGTGAATTTTTAAATTACGTGAAAGTAGATAGCAGAACGCAAGGTTTTGTTTTGATAAGGCAAATCTTGGAGTTCTTGATAGAAATCAACCGGAACGATCGTTTATGCAAAACGGCTGGTGCTGGTATAATCTTAGAAAAAGGAGATTGATTTGATCCGGAGGGCGTATATTCAGAAAGGGCGAAATAATTAATGCAGTATATGTGAACTAAAATGCGAGAATTTTACGTGATAAAATCGCTTTCACTTCGTCCTTCTATGTTCAGTATGGACAAGGAACAGCAGTAACATGTAATATTTAACATTTAATCTTCTGTCACTATTATCTCTTCCCATGACGTGAGCTTTCTTACTTAAGCCCCTATCTTGCAGTGCCGAGACTGTAATGCTTTAAAAAAGTATATAAAGTTTGCATATATTAAGCCCGTTCTGATAATTTCATCATGTGCTCAATTTAGATATTCTTCGCAATTGCAAGTGTTCTTCTTCATTAAGTAAGACGGTTGTGTAGGAAAAGTGAAAATAAGTTATGTACTCATTTATGCCTGTTATTGGATATAAATAAAAAACATCTAAGTGTAATTTTATAGTACTAAGATTTTAAACTGTGACTAAGAATTATCTGAATTCTGGAATGGCGATAATACAACCTTTTCCTCATCATTCAACATATACTTACTGTCTGTTCATACACACTCAATTTTACATTAT